>BLSH010356952.1:26475-38419 GCA_018402905.1 Glandirana rugosa | reverse complement strand
TTTTCCCTATCCCCATTTATTTGTAGGGCACTTGCCCTAGTTTGAAGATGATTTTAGAACAGTTATATGGCTTCTACCATTAATTAATACTTTTCAGACACAGTTTGAAGATGATCCACATTCACCTCCATTTTTGCTTTTTTTATGTTTTTATTTTTTTAAAAATATTTACAGTTATTTCCCTGTCCCCATTTTTTTGTAGGGCACTTGCCCTACCCTTACCCCCATTTTACTTCCTTTTGCAGCCCTCTGGGGCTTTCCAGGACTTTGTTACAGCCATTTTTGTGCATAAAAGTTTGGGTCCCCATTGATTTCAATGGGGTTCGTTGTCCGTGCGATCGTTCGGGTTCCGTCCGGACCCGGACCCGGACTTTGTCCCGAAGTTCGGACGGACCAGCAGAACCCGAACTTCCAGAGGTTCGCTCAACTCTAGTAATAATATATTACAACCGCAAGCAATTTTAAATAACATTTTTTCCTTTAGCAATGTAATTTTGCTCCGGCACTGTTCTAAACATCACACAGATGCGTCACTTTACAGGCAGACTAAGGGGACCCCCCAGGCACGATATTTAAAGGAATATCTAATTTTTATTTTTTCACTTTCATCATTATTAACCACTTCACCCCAGGAAGGATTTCCCATGTTAGGACCAGAGCACTTTTTGCAATTCGGCACTGCGTCGCTTTAACTGACAATTGCATGGTCGTGCGACGTTGTACCCAAACAAAATTTGTGTCCTTTTTTTCCACAAATAGAGCTTTCTTTTGGTGGTTTTTGATCACCTTGGTGTCATTTCTGATCACCGCTATAAACAAAAAAAGAGTGGCAATTTTGCAAAAAAAAACAATATTTCTTGCTTTTTGCTAAAATGCAAATCCAAATAAAATATAAAAAAACAAATGTATTCATCGGTTTTGACTAATTTATATTCTTCCTCATATTTTTGGTAGAAAAATCGCAATCAGCGTTTATTGATTGGTTTGCGCAAAAGTTGCAGCATTTACAAATTATGAGAATTAATTTCTGGCGTTTTTACAATTTTTTTCTTTTTTACTGGTAATGGCGGTGATCTGCGATTTTTATCGGGACTTTGATATTGGGGTGGACATGTCGGACATTTTTTACACTTTTTTGGGACCAATGACATTTATACAGCGATCAGAAATTTAAATATCTACTGATTACTGTATAAATGTCATTGGCAGTGAAGGGGTTAACCTGCATGGGGAGATCTAGGGGTTAACTGTGTTCCCTAGGCGTGTTCTAACTGTGAGGGGGCTGGGCTACCATGGGCATAAAATATCTAACTGATCCCAGTGACAGGGATCAGTAGATCTTTTAAATGCCCACTGACAGAGCGGGGAACCGCCGTGTTTACATTGGCGGTTCCCCGATCATTCTCTCTGCGAGGTCATCGCGGCTCTCCGGTGGACATCGGGTCCATTCAAGCTGCGGGCACACTCCTGCAGAGTTCAGCAGGCATGAGAGCACGATGGCGGCAGCGTGCTCCCGCCCGCTAGCTGCGCACTTGCGAGCCACCGTTTATAGATGGTGATTCGTGCTACGCTGCCACAGTGCAGTAGTAAATGTACGCAAGCCGGTCGGGAACCAGTTAAAATCACTGCTCCTGAAAAAATGATTGATTCAAAATACATTTTTTGCATTGATACATGTCCCCTAGGGCAGTACCCAGGTCCCCATACACTTTTTATGGCAATAACTTGCACATAAGCTTTTAAAATGAGCACTTTTGATTTTTCATGTTCGGGTCCGAATGTTTGAATGTTCTAGTGCGAACCGAACAGGGGGGTGTTCGGCCCATCCCTAACAGGCAGAAAATAACTTTTACAGAGAAGAAAGGGAATGTGGGAGAGAAGACAGGAGGTGAAGAGAAGACCAGGCTAGTTATTTTTAGGAAAGAAATGTGGGTGGACCTATTAAAGACAGGAATACCTAAGGATGAGATAGATGGGATTTCTGCTGAAGATTTGCTAAAGAGATGGATGGAATCAGTTAATGAGAACAACTGTCAGGGTTAGAAACACTACTCCTAGTGAAGATAACATATGCCTACATTTAGAAGAAACAGAACAGAACCCTCCTGTTAGCCCCAAACCAATTCCCAAAACTGCACATGAACCCAAACCCAAATCCCTTTATCCTGGGGAGGAGTTAGAGAGACTCAGAAAAGGGAATAGGGAGGTTCTTCATCCTTTATAAAGGGAAGGTGGGTCACCTGTAATAGCAGTGAGGACAGTGACAGTAACCCATATTCACCTGACCAACGTCCATATGCACCAACGCCCATATGAACCTGTCACTGTATGGTGGGGAAAGTCATCTTCTCCTACACATCTGGTAGCTTTAGTTGATACTGGAGTTAAAGTTAAACTTTTGCAAGGAAATCCTTCCCATCACAAAGGAGAAGTGAGAAGGTTTGGGAGGGCAAACCACAGCAGCAGTTAGGACACGGATGAAATCGGTTATATTTTCGAGTTACCCGAAAATATTCTTGGGATGGATGTACTTCAAGGTCAGTCAATTCAGACTGAACAGTGTACATTCACATGCGGGTATCCTGAAAAAGAGCATCTGGTTAGAGCAGTGGCTGTGGTCAGGGGTCATGGGAAATGGACCCCTGTCTACATTCCTCCACCAGAGAAGCCAGTCTGTCTCAAGAAGTACAGACTTCCTGGAGGTCACAAAGGAATTGGGGAGATTATTCAAGAATTGTTGAGAGTAGGGATCCTTAGACCAGCTGTAAGTCCTTTCTCGTCTCCGGTGTTCCCAGTAAAGAAACCTAATGGGACATATATAAGGACTGTGGATTATAGAGGTCTAAACAAAGTGGCACCTCCATTGAATTCAACTGTACCTGATATGATCTCAATAGTTGAGAAAATTGCTAAAGAGGCAGGAGAATATCATGTTGTGATAGACCTGGCTAATGCTTTCTTTTTGATTTTGCTAGACCCAGACTGTCAGGACCAGTTTTCCTTTGTGTGGAATTGCCGCCAGTACACTTTCACTGTCCTTCCACAAGGCTATCTTCATTCTCCAATGATTTGTCATGGACTGATTGCCCGAGAATTAAGTACCCTGAATTTCAAAGTCGCTGTGTTTCACTACATTGATGGCATCATGATCTCTGGGACAAAAGAAGATGTAACTGAAGCATTGCACCTGCCGATACAGCACATGGAGAACAGAGAGTGGGCTAGCAACAAAGACAAAGTCCAAGGAACTCCACAGAGGTGAAATTCCTGCGAATGATGTGGACTGGGCCGCAGAGGAAAATTCCAGAGACGGTAGTGCAGACTATCCAGGTGCTGTCACCCTCTATTACCAAAAAAAGAGGCACTGAATTTCATTGAAGTTGTGGGATTCTGGAGATAATTCATCCCACATCTTGGACTGATCCTGAGGCCTATATACAATTTCACCAGTTCTCATGGGATTCAGAGTAGCAGACCGCATTCCTTGCTGCTAAAGAAGCAATTTTGCAGCATCAGAGATTGGGACCCATGAGACAAGGAGTACCATTTCAGCTGGATGTAGTGGAGCAGGATGGTACCATATCTTGGAGTCTGTGGTAGCCAAATTAAAAGAAAGGACTGAGAGCAATACCCATTGGATTTTGGTCCAAACAATTGACAGGGGCACAGAAGAGATACACGCCCCTAGAGAAGTACCTGTTTGGGGCCTACACAGCACTTCAACATGTAGAGACCATTACAGAAAAGGACACAGTCTTCATCCATACTGCATTGCCAATAGCAGGAGGGGTGAGAGATAATGGACTGACCACTAGGGCAGCTGTAGCCCAGAACCAGACACTGATGAAATAGAAATTGTATCTTCAAGAAAGAGGGGGTATTGCAGCTGGAGATGTCAGAGACATTTCAAAACAGTTGGCAGGGCTTGTTACTTTCACCAGCACCTAACCAGAAGAAGAAATTTGTGTGCTGTAGTCATCCCCTATTCATGAGGCTCCACTGTTTGAGTCTCTGTCAGAAGACATGAAGGAGTCAGCATGGTTCACTGATAGTTCAGCCACAGTCACCTCGCCTGGGCATAAATGGACAGCAGCAGCCTACAACCCAAGTACAGACACAGTCCTGCTGGAGACTGGAATTGGAGGGTCCAGTCAGTATGCAGAGTTGAAAGCTGTAGTGATGACTCTTCAGGAGGATCCTTCTTCCCATGTCACTATCTACATTGACAGCTGGGCAGTCTATAAAGGACTGACAACTTGGATGCCCACGTGGAAGTCCAATGAATGGATGATACATGGAAAGTTGGTATGGGGTGGCAAGGAAGTCAGGGACGGACTACATCTGGAAGGACGCTCACTGCCGCACCATAAAAGTGAGGCATGTTGACGCACATGTGCCCCTGGTCCCAGACTTTGAGAACTATAACAGAGTGGCAAATTAAATTGCCAAGGTGAGTGCAGTTGTACCAATTGATCCTGTCTTGAAGAACTTGGTCATCTGGGCCCCCAAGCCCATATTCTTTAATATAAATATTATATATTTTTTTATAATTTGTATCTGTCATAGATTTTTAAAGATGTCCGGTGTATTATCATATAGTGCACCTGTCATAACTGGACAGATGCTGATTGGTGAAATCACACAGACATACCTGAGTTCTATTGAAGCCTTTACTGGCGTTTAGATCCGGACATATGATACCTTAAACAACTGACATTGTCTGGCTAAGTAGCTTTTAAGTATATTTAGCTTTTTCTGTTATATTTTTGGCCCCCAAATTAAGTGGAGTTGTGAGTTATGATGGGATATTGGCAATCTTTCCCATAACTGTCATGGCTGCCTACACCTCAGATCGAGGGGGCGGCTGGTATATGTATCAGTGTTGATGCAGCGGCACGCCCTATCTCCTTGACGCCGTCAGTTGTGACAAAACGTACCTCAGGAGGACACGCTGACGTCACCACTGTTTCAATCTCTGTCTGGGAGACGGGAACCGGCCGGTACATGCTTATTTTCTTTGCTGCTATGCGAGTATCCTTTACCTTTGTGCAATAAATACTGGTTTTACGGTACTTCACTATCCCAGTTCTTTTCTTACGTGGACAATCTTGTAATTAGATGTTCAAGAGTGGAAACATTGTGGTTCTAGTGGACTTATCTTACAACACCTGTTTAGTGTCATCACTGGACTCCTTTCTCTTTTTAGCGCAGCCCTGAATACAGTACTGTCTCCCATTTTTTGTTTGGCTGCAGCTTGTTTTGACATTAGCACAGTTTATTTTTTTGCCTGGGCCCACAAGCAATCTGGACATTTGGGGCAGAAAGCAACATAAGAATGGGCACAGCAGAGAGGAATGCCGATATCCATGGACATGATAAAGGCTGTAGTAGGGAACTGCACAGTATGTGGAGAAGTATGATAATGGCCATTTCAAAAGTACTCCACTGGGTCGATTAATAGGGGTGAAAGGCCTACTGAGATTTGGCAGATTGACTTAATTAGTCCTCTGCCCCAGGGAAACAATGGACTGAGATATTGTTGTACTGCAATGAACACCTATTCAGGACTTTTTCTTGTTCATCCTTGCGAGCGTGCAGATCAAGCCTCAATGCTTCAACTGATCCAGAAACTTGTTGTAGCTTATGGTTGTCCCAAACAAGTCCAAAGTGATAACAGCTCACACTTCATCAGATCAACAGTACAGATTCTGGAGTGTACTGGTTGTGCCACATCCCATACCATCCACAGGCAGCTGGTTTGATTGAAAGATACAATGGGCTATTGAAGGAGCAGATACGCAAACTTTCACCCACACATACACTAAGGGGGTGGGATTGGGTCCTTACACAGGCAGTTCTGTTGTTAAATTCTAGGCCGATAGCCAAAAGTACACCATACGAGAAGATGGTGGGGGCTGAGGTGCAGATTCCACTGTTGGAGTGTAGAGTTCAGTATTTACATAAGGTTCCTGAAATAACAGGGCTTAACAGTTACCATGTTACTGCTTCCCATGACATAGAAACCAAGAGTGACATATCTGAAGCTGAAGCCTATCTAGGAATGAGAGGGAAAATAAACAGCAATGATCTTCTTGGAGATATCAGTATATTTCCTCTCCTCCCTGTTGATGTTCTTTCAGAGGGTCAGAAGTGGATACAGACAGGTGGCAAAGAGTTGGCCAGAGATTCAGGCAAGAAGCTAGTTAGAGGAGAAATTGTAGCAGAAGGGCCAGGGTCTACTGTTTATATATTATTGGAAGGCACAGATAATCCACTTTGTTTTCCACTTCATAGGCTGTCTCCGATTTGATCCATAGGAAGACTAGAGAAAAGTGGCTTCATGATGGAAAGAATGACAGACACTTACAAGAGATGTGGAGAGCAAGGCCTTTGATGTTGGATGTATTACAAGCTTGGACTTCCTTCTAACAAACTTTTGCTAAATGACTACTCCTTCTTGGTGGCAGAAAATGGGAGGGGGTTACACTGATGGTTAATGAAGGTTTAGAACCAGTGTTTTTTAGAAATTAAGTAATTATTTCGAAGTTGTCTGGGAAAGTCAAGGGCGGAATGTATTACATCTGATGTGTTTTTATGTATATAATATACATGGATATATATATATATTCTTGTGACTCTTCCTGCCTCACACACACATTCAGATATTTGGTCTACTTGTGCAGGCTTTCTGCAAGTGGACACTTGTCCAACAGATTTCCTGGAGTGATTATACAAGATACCCTCTCTGCTACCATTGTTTATAAAGGCGTTCTGGTCAACTGTAAATATATAGTTTGAGCTTTTTGCTATTTTTGACATCAGTGTAAAAAGGCAGAAAAAGATAGCCCAGGTGGGATTGTCTTCTCAAAACTTTCCAAATAAAAGGGCAGAACACAAACTGAGTAATTAGGAATCTCTGTAATGATGCACCAAGGAAGGTCTCTGCCAGAACCTGAAGACGCTGTTTTGCCCGATTTCCTGCAATCCCTGGGGTTCTCATTGCCAAGGAGATCGTGAACTTTCTATAAGCGGAGCAAAGTAACTTTTGTGTATTTTTATTGTATACATACCATAGTTTTGTTAGGAAGTAGGTAGCATTTCATTTTAGGTATATCTGTCAGTCTTCTATGGTATTCCTAATATTGTAATAGTTTTGTATGTAAAGCATTTTTGTTTAGTAAAAAAACATTTATATACTGCAGAGGTCTGAGTTCCCTTGCTTATACCACAAAGTAATCTTAACAGATACACACAATCAAAACAGGAATGTTGTTTCCCTATTTGTAAAAGAGCACCATAGTAAAAACTCATCATCCACAAATAGAACTGAGTAAAAAGCTATTTTGTCAAATTTAGATTTCCTGTCCAGGTTTAGCTGTAACATTAGGGTGTCTCTCAATCATTATTATATTGGTAGCATTTAACCACTTCCCGCCCGGCCAACAGACAAGTGACCGCCAGGCGGGTGGTTCAGTTATCCTGACTGGGCGTCCATTGACGTCCTCAGGATAACCTGTGATCGCGTGCATCGCGGCGATCGGTGGTGCGGTGTGTCAGTCTGACCCACCACATTACCAATCTCGGTAAAGTGCTTCCATCGGCCGTGAACAATCATGGTTGGTCATAGTATAAACAGAAAGAGCTGCTTATCAGCTTTTCCTCAGCTTGCGTCTGCAGATGCAAGTAGAGGAGAGCAATGATTGTTTATCAGTGCAGCCCCTCACCAGGGATGCCATCAGGACCACCAGGGAATGCCCACCAAGGGACCACCAGGGAGACTACCATGGAAGCCCACCCTGACCACCAGGGAGCCCACCTTGACCATCAGGGAACCCACCCTAGACTATCAGGTAAGGGGCACAGTGCCCAACATGGATGGCACTCAGTGCCCAAGTTGGATGCCACCCAATCAGTGCCCACCAGTGCCACCTATCAGTGCCCACCAGTGCCACCTATCAGTGCCACCCATCAGTTCCACCTATCAGTGCCCATCAGTGCCGCCTATGAGTGCCCATCAGTGTCCATCAGTGCTGCTTATCAGTGCCGCCTATCAGTGCTGCATATATGTGCCTCACCATCAGTGCCCATCAGAGCCACCTCATCAGTGCCACCTCATCAGTGCCAATCAGTACTGCCTCATCAGTGCCTGTCAGTGTAGCCTCATCAGTGCCTGTCAATGATGAAGAAAATGTACTTGATTACAAAGTTTTGTGACAGAAACAAAGAAAAACATTTTTTTTCAAAATGTTCGGTCTTTTTTTATTTGTAGCACAAAAATAAAAACCCCAGAGGTGATTAAATATCGCCAAAAGAAATCTCTATTTGTGGGAACAAAATGCTAAAAATTTAATTTGGGTACAGCATTGCATGACCACGCAATTGTCATTCAAAATGCAACAGCGCTGAAAGCTGAAAATTGGTCTGGGCGGGAAGGGGGTAAGTGCCTGGTATAAAAGTAATTAATGGCAACAGCAGTGGCATTTTTGTTTACAGAAATAACATGCACATAAGTGCAATTGAAAAAAATGTAATCTTGCAACTCGAGCTATATGAGAAAATAGTATTACATGTATTGAGGCCTTGGATCTTGACATAAGATCCATGGAAAGTGCTGTAATAATCTAGAAGCACAAATGCACCTTTGTGAAAAGATGAAGCTGCTTGGTTGATGAGCTGAAGAAGCAGCATTTTTTTCAACTGAGGAAATGAACATTCTGAGCCTGAGGAAAAAGGGAAACAATCTGCCAGCTTTCCTATGTTAGAGTATAATAAATCAAGTGTTGTCACAGTCAACCAAAAAATGTGAGCTCTCAGCAGAAACAGCTGCTCCCTGGTAATAACTAGTACACTGAGGTAGAGAATTAAAAAAAACTGTTGTTTAGCCAGGGATGAACACGTATTATAGGAAAAAGGAAATGTACTGTCAAAATGCTATTTTTTTAGTGGATGACCAAAAAAAAAAAAAATTACTATTCGGCACTGAACTACTTTAACTGGCAATTGCGTGGTCATGCATCATGAAGTTTGTATAATTTTGTTCACACAAATAGAGCTTTTTTTGGTTGTATTTAGAGCGGACAGCTGGATGTTCGGGTTTGATGGGTTAGTCCGAACTTCGCAAAAAAGTTCTGGTTCGGTCCCGAACTTGACCCAAACTTGACCCCGGACCCCGAACCCCATTGAAGTCAATGGGTACCCAAACTTTTCGGCACAAAAATGGCTGTAAAAAAGTCCTGGAAAGTGCTAGAGGGCTGCAAAAGGAAGTAAAAAGCGGGTAAGAGTAGGACAGGTGCCCTACAAAAAAATGGGGATAGGGAAAATAACTTAAAATCAAATTTAAAAAAATAAAAATGGGAAGGGGGGATGTGGAGTAGGAGCCTAGAGGTTGACTAGGCCGTGACCGTGGCAGTGTAGGCGGAAGTGGCGGTGGTGGAGGAGGAGGAGCAGGAGGTAGCCAACACTTTTTGTTGTTTGTTTGGTTGTTTTTTCTAATTGGGGTAGCCCCCAAAATATTGAGGCATATTAAAAAAAACAAGTATACCAATGTCTGTGTGAGGCCGGTCTAAATGTCTATTCTGCACAAGGTACAGACAAGTCTTGTGGGATCCATGCCTGGTTCATTTTAATAAACGTTAGCTTGTCCACATTGGCTGTGGACAGGCGGCTGCGCTTGTCTGTGATAACGCCCCCTGCTGTGCTAAACACACGTTCAGACAATACACTGGCTGCAGGGCAGGCCAGCACCTCCAAGGCATAAACGGCAAGCTCATGCCATGTGCCCAATTTGGAGACCCAGAAGTTGAATGGGGCAGACCCATCAGTCAGTACGTGTGTGCACACATACTGTTCCACCATGTTGCTGAAATGCTGCCTCCTGCTAAGACCTTACCTATCAGCTGGTGGTGCTGTTTGTTGTGGCGGGCTGCTGACAAAGCTTTGCCACATTTTGGCCATGCTAACCCTGCCTTCTGAGGTGCTGGCGGTGCCACAGCTGCGTTGGCGGCCTCTTCCTCCTCCGCCTTCGCCTTGTGCTTCCACTGAGCCCACAGTAGGCGATGATTTTAGAACAATAATCTGTCCCTTACAGCAACAGCAGGAACCTTTCCCTATAAAACTAGGAGACGATTTTAGAACAATAATCTGTCCCTTACAGCACCAGCAGGAACCTCTCCCTATAGAACTAGGAGATGATTATAGAACAATAATCTGTCCCTTACAGGAGCATCAGGAACCTCTCCCTATAGAACTAGGAGATGATTATAGAACAATAATCTGCCCCTTACAGCAACAGCAGGAACCTCTCCATATAGCACTAGGAGACAATTTTAGAACAATAATCTGCCCCTTACAGCAACAGCAGGAACCTGACCCTATAGCAGTAGGCGATGATTTTAGAACAATAATCTGTCCCTTACAGGAGCAGCAGGAACCTCTCCCTATAGAACTAGGAGACGATTTTAGAACAATAATCTGTCCCTTATAGCACCAGCAGGAACCTCTCCCTATAGAACTAGGAGATGATTATAGAACAATAATCTGTCCCTTACAGCAACAGCAGGAACCTGACCCTATAGCACTAGGCAATGATTTTAGAACAATAAGCTGTCCCTTACAGCAACAGCAGGAACCTGACCCTATAGCAGTAGGCGATGTTTTTAGAACAATATTCTGTCCCTTACAGCAACAGCAGGAACCTCTCCCTATAGCACTAGGAGAGGATTTTAGAACAATAATCTGTCCCTTACAGCAACAGCAGGAACCTGACCCTATAGAACTAGGAGATGATTTTAGAACAATAATCTGTCCCTCAAAGCTGTAGATTCTACCTAGTCCAGTATCAGATCCTTCTGTAATGCAGGATGAGATGTTATTAGATCTGCAATCTGTTCCTAAAAGCAGGTGTAGTAAAATCTACCTAGTCCAGAATCAGATCGTTCTGTAATGCAGGATGAGATCTGCAATCTGTCCCTCAAAGCAGTAGTAGTAGTAATCTGTACCTAGTCCAGAATCAGATTGTTCTGTAATGCAGGATGAGATGTTATTTAGTGTTGAGCGAACCCGGACTGTAACGTTCGGGTCCGTACCGAACTTCCAGGTGTCCGGAACCCAGACCCGAACATGGACATTTCAAAAAACGTTCGGGTTCTGGGTTCTGGTAGTTGATCACGCATGTTGAATAGCTGCAGGGCAGCCAATCAACAAAAGTTTCACTGGTTTGCCCTTAGAAGCCATCACAGCCATGCCTACTAATGGCATGGCTGTGATTGGCCAGTGCATCATGTGACCCAGCCGCTGGAGTCACAGTGCTGCATGTCACATGCTCTTGGGTTAGTGTAGGGAGAGGAAGCTGCCAGCGTGAGGGAGAGATTACAGACATTTTAACATCTGATCCTGCATCCTGAGATTACTACTGCTGTTGCTCTGAGGGACAGATAGCAGAAATTTGAGACTTCACATACTGCTGCTTTGAGTTGCAGATTTCAGATCAAACTCTGCATAAAACAACGATCGCTACGATCGCGCACAACGATCAGATTGTTGGAGTAATTTGAGATTTCACATACTGCTGCTTTGAGTGACACATTGCAGATCAAACCCTGCCTAACACAACGATCGTTACGATCGTACACAATGATCAGATTGTGTGATCGTACTCAACGATCAGATTGTGGGAGTAATTTGAGATTTCACATACTGCTGCTTTGAGCGATCTGACTGCACTTCCGTCCCAAACTAGACGTTACACAGTGAGTTTCGTCGTCATACACTTTAGAGTTTAATGAGGTTGTTAGACTAGCAACACGCGCTAGCATCGCTAGCAACAAAATACGTCTCAAACTAGACTTTAGACGTTGAGTTTCGTCGTCATACACTTCAGAGTTTAAAGACGATAGACAGGGAGTCTCGTTGTCGTCATCATTAGAGTCCTACGTCCTAGTCTACA
>BLSH010356911.1:442464-460182 GCA_018402905.1 Glandirana rugosa | reverse complement strand
CATGGGGGGGGCAGGGTGACAGGAGGGGTCAGAGTAACAGAGGGGGGGGTGTGACAGGAGGGATCAGGGTAAGAGAGGGGGGAGGGGGTCAGAGGACTCGTGGGGTGGACACGCTATTCTCCCTCATGTGCATGGCACTGTGACTTATGCTGACACCAGGCCTGGGTCCCGATCATCTCACAGAACACACAGTGATAACAGAGAATCCTCTGAACTTCCTCCCCTACCCCCTCTTCCTCCTCAGGTCAGCGTTTATCTTACTGTGGCTCTTCTCCTGCAGGATCTGTTCCCGGTCGTCTGGGGATAACTGCATGCTGATCGGCCAATCATGGAGCTCAAATTCCCCGTTCCAGCGCCGATGTCCCCCAGTTCTCCACATGCACCCCAACAGAGTGTGCAGAGTGATCTGACAAGGTGGCGGCCAGGCTCTGAAGGGGGAGGGGGCGGGGCTGGACCGAACGAACTCATTCTCGGTCTCTTCCTCAGCAGAGCTGAGTTCTCTCTATAAAGTTGTCCAGGCCTGGCGCCACCCCAGCCGGGGACAAAAACTGGGACAATGTTGGTCCGGGACCATGTGCTTGATCCGGGGATTGTCCCCGGAAATCGGGGACGTTTGGTCACCCTACCCAATGGGAAACAGATGGCATAAAAAAACTGACAGGGTTTATAACTGTAGCCAAGAGCCGGCTAATATTACATGCAATTCAGGAGACACTGTTCAGCATCATTGCTGTGAATCTGTTTCCTCCTAGTGTTTGGCCTGGACTCTGTGCTGTCACTTCCCGAATGTAGAGTGATTGATCTATAAGTGTAAAGCAAAGCATCTTGGGACATGTAGTTCAGGAAGCTGGGGTTTTACTCCTAGCTGGACTGTTTTGAACTACAACTACCATCCGGCTGAAAGAGAAGAAAAGACTGCTGGGAGAACTTATAAAAAGGCTGTGCTAGGCTTAGATCACTCTCTTGGGACACTGGCCAGTATCTGCAAGCAAGGACTCTGGGTGCTGTGGCCGAGTTGCCGCCTGTGCAAGGAAGAGTCATCACGTGTGTGTGTCCAAGGGGCATCCACATCCCCCTACTGTTTGGCAGCAGCCTGGAGGCCGCTCCTGCTCCATCCAAACCAGATCCAGTTGGGATGCGGCGTGGTGCAACGGAGGTCGGACACCATGCCCTGAGCCAGGACCCTGAGAGAGATCCTGTAAAGCCTTCAACTTTGTCATCATCTACATCAATTACAATATTGATGAGCGGGCACTTGCCCGTCTACTCCTAACAGACACTGCATGCAAAAAACATTGTCTCTTTTCACATTGCTTATGCCTGTAGAACTCCATGACACAGTACACCTAAGCAAGCAGTCACAGTATTCACTTTGCATCAGAGCATCAAAGGCATACCCTGCATCTCTTGCTTGTTAGAATGCACTAGTTTGAATTGCTTTGCTCTGCCATTCAGGATTTCTTCTAATACAACTCACCTAAGTGCTAGCTGAGGATCTAAAGACTTCACCTCTTTAAAACGGAGCTACACCTAACCTCCCCCCTATTCATAAGGGGTTTCTTTCACTGTGCACAAAGAGCCTTGAGTTTGCCTGGAACTCTGTCTTTAAAGAAGCAGGTTAAATCCTACAAGTTAAACAGTTTGTTGAATGTTATGCCATTTCTAACATTGCTTGTGCCTGTGGGTTGAGGTACAGGAGGGAGTGGTCTGACCTAGCTAAAAGTCATTCCCCTGCTCTCCTGTTGCCTGTTTGCGTAGGCCTCATATGCCTAAACAAGGTTTTGTCTGTATCTAATTGTTCTCTATATTTTGTCATCGGATATTATTTGCTGCCATTGTTGCTTTTTACCATCAGTGAAGCTTGAGCTGAGGTACAAGTTTATGTTGTTCACCTTTTAAATGTTTTTATAGCAAAGCTTAACTGTTCCACTAGATTTGTATGTGTCTCTTATTACCTGTGCTATTGGTAATAATGACTGAACCCAGGGTGTCAGAGGTGTTGGAGGACTTGCAGGGTCAGGGCAACCAATGGGGTACAGATTCTACCAGTGGCCCCCACGAGGGTAGCACTACATAACCCTCCCTTACTCTATTTCAATTTTTTAAAAAATGCTTTGCATACAGTTCTACTTTAAATCTGATCTGTGGTGGAGGGTCTGCTACAGAAGCATGCGTAAAGCGACCACTCACAACCTAAATCGCTGCTCATGTCACATACGTTTTGTTCCTAGTATCATATACTGTAAAAATTTACTTTTGGTTCCCAGACTGTAAAATTAAAAGATCAAAAGATTGGAACCACACTAATGGTTACTAATAGAAATATGACAATAGTGAAAAGCCACCAACACAATATGTGATATCTCATATAAATTGTATAAACCAACAGGCCTAAAATGAAAAATATATTTTTTGTTCTGTAATTCAAAATGTACACACATAAACATAAAGTGATATTAGTATTCAAAGAAAAAGAGTGAATGGCATAAGCCCACTTGAAAGTCCGCAGCATAGACAAAAACGAATTTTTGAGCACGAAAAACATCTGATGTGCTATACATGTCACCTCCACATCACCGCAGTGACAAAAATTCAGGCTTACCAGATAGCTATGACCCCAAACATTAGATTTGTCAAGGAGTACTTGTCATAAAGGGACTCAGCAATTCATATGCACCATACTTCTCATAAGCTCACATACGGTCCATTAGATGTGCAGCAAACCAATAGGGCCAATAGTGTAAATATGCCACTTAATCTTTATTAACACTCACATAAAAACAGTGATGTACAGAAAATCATGATCCCCGGGACACAAAGATGCACTTACAGTTTTTTGTGATGACATCACAATTCCACTCCTCCCTACACGTTACGTCACATTTGACTCTTTGGGGGCATGCAGACTGTCAAGAACCATGAATCAGACCGCGACAGAAGTGCAGTAAACATCACACTTTTAATAAAATGGTAAAATGGCATAAATAGAGCAAACATAGTCAAAACATAGCCAGGGTACGGTAACCAGAGAGGGTAGTCGGAACAGACCAGTGCAACAGAAATCCAGAGATCAGCATAGTTGAGGCAGCAAACATGATCAGGAACCAGAAGGGAAGTCAGCCAGGCAAAAGTCTTTAACAGGAAAACACAGCAAAGAGTATCCGGAAATGTTGACCAAGGCGAAGGCACAGGAGATCTGATCCAGGCAGTTTTATGTAGGCAGCAGAGCTAGTTGATGAGCAGGAAATGAAGACCAGGTGAATCACTGTGGAATGAAAAGTGTTGCCAATTAACCGACAGCTGAGCAATAGAGCTCTGAGAAGGGACCACTATGTTTGAGGGGAGAACGTCTATGGAAAGCACAGAGGAGAACAGGAGCATGTACGTCCGTGGATGAGACCCAAGAGCGCTCCTCCAGACCGTACCCTTTCCAATCAACCAGGTACTGTATGCTCCCATGGAACCTATGGGAATCAATGATAGATTGTATTTCATACTCCTCGTGGTTCTCCTGAACTGGGTGAGCACTTGGTACCAAGGTGGTGCAGTGGTTGCATACCAAAGGTTTTATTAAAGAGACGTGAAATCCATTTGAAATCCGCATATTAGAAGGAAGGTCTAAAGCATAAGCCACTGGGTTGATCCTACGGAGAATACAGAAAGGCTCAATAAACCGTGGTGCCAGTTTCAGTGAGGGAACACGGAGGTTGCAAGATGACAGCCAGATCCTCTTCCCAACTTGGTAGGAAGGTGCAGGTAGGCGTCTGAGGTCAGTATGGAGTCTGTACCTATCACTGGCATGTCGCAAGGACTCTTGGACCTGTACCTAAGTGGAACAAAGACCACGGAGATGCTCCTCCAACGCAGGAATGCTCTGAGGAACAAATGAGTCAGGCAACATGGATGGTTGGAAACCATAATTCACCATAAACAGACAATCGGGAAGCGGAATTAACGGCACAATTGTGAGCAAACTCCACCCAAGGTAAGAGGTCTGACCAGCTGTTATGGTAGTCTGAAATGTAGCAACGTAAAAACTGCTCCAAAGACTGGTTGGCTCATTCTGCGGCCCCATTGGACTGTGGGTGATAAGCAGAAGAGAAGGAGAGCTGAATTCCCAACTGTGCACAAAAGGCTCACCAAAACCTGGACACAAACTGGCTACCCCTGTCCGAGACGATAACCTTGGTTAGTCCATGTAAGCGAAAGATCTCCTGAGCAACAATGGAAGCCAGTTCTGTGGATGTGGGCATTTGAGACAATGAGACATTTTTGAGAACCAGTCAACCACCATAAGGATAACTGTGTTGCCCTGAGAGTTGGGTAACTCCACAATAAAATCTATAGACAGGTGGGTCCAAGGCCTCCCTCCATTGGGTATGGGTTGTAGGAGACCCACTGTAAGGTGTTGTGGTGTCTTACTCTGAGCACACACGGAACAAGTGGCTATGAAGGCGGCCACATCAGCACGGAGACTAGGCCACCAGAATTGTTGGGAAATAGCCCAAATGAGTTGATTCTCCCCTGGGTGGTCAGCAGCCTTGGGGAATGGTAAGTCTGGAGCACAGCAGTGCGGAGACTCTCAGGGACAAAGCAGCGGTCACAAGGTTTCTCAGGAGGAGCATGGATCTGAGTGGCAAAAATTCTGTCACCCAAAGGTGAAGTGGGACTGGTACGAACCGTAGCCAGAGTACAATCAGGAGCTTTCACGGGAACAGGAACCGACTCCATCTTGGAAGCAGAAGAAAACTGTTATGACACTACATCAGCCCTTACATTCTTAGTACCGAGTAAAAAAATTAGACTATGTAATTGAAGCTTGACAAGAAAAGAGCCCATTGCGCCCTTCTGTGAGAGAGGTGTATAGCCTCCGACAAAAATGTGAGATTCTTATGGTCAGTTAGAATGAGAACTGCTACAGTGATACCTTCAAGGAGATGCCTTGATTCTTTAAGGGCTAAAATGATCGCTAACAACTCTCTATCCCCAATCTCGTAATTGCATTCCGCAGGAGACAATTTCTTGGAAAAGTAGCCACAAGAATGCATAGTGCTCTCAGAGGTAGGACGTTGAGACAGAAGGGCACGAACTCCAGTCTCAGATGCATCAACCTCAAGGATGAAAGGTAACGTAGGATCAGGATGTATAAACACAGGAGCAGAAACAAAGGCAGCCTTGAGACTCTCAAAGGCATTATCGGAATCTGGAGACCAAATCTGTGGGTTACTGTCCTTTCTGGTCATATCAGTCAGGGGTTTGACCTGAGACGAGAAGTTACGAATAAGCTTCCGATAATAATTGGCAAAGCTAAGAAAACGTTGCAGTGGATGTAAACCCATGGTTTGGGGCCACTATAGAACTGCTGAAAGTTTCTCTGGGTCCATCGAAAAAACAGCAGCGGAAGTTACATAACCCAGGAATTTAACCTGTTCACGATTAGAGTTGAGCGAACACCTGGATGTTCGGGTTCGGTGTGTTCGGCCGAACTTCGCGAAAAAGTTTGGGTTCGGTACCAAACTTGACCCGAACTTGACCCCGAACCCCATTGAAGTCAATGGGGACCTGAACTTTTCGGCACAAAAATTACTGTAAAAAAGTCCTGGAAAGTGCTAGAGGGCTGCAAAAGGAAGTAAAATGATTTTAGAACAATAATCTGTCCCTTACAGCAACAGCAGAAACCTGACCCTATAGGAGTAGGCGATGATTTTAGAACAATAATCTGTCCCTTACAGCAACAGCAGGAACCTGACCCTATATAACTAGAAGATGATTTTAGAACAATAATCTGTCCCTCTAAGCAGTAGACTCTACCTAGTCCAGTCAGATCGTTCTGTAATGCAGGATGAGATGTTATTAGATCTGCAATCTGTCCCTAAAAGCAGTAGTACTATACAAAGAAATTACCCCACAGAAAGGGACTTTGAATAGGTTGAGCAACCACTGTTTTGTATAAAAACAAAAGTTTATTACAACAAAAAGGTCAATATATCAAGACAACAAAAACAAATGAAAAATTGTCAGAGTAGTCACATAAAAGCATTAGCATTAAAAATGTTCACATTGGTATTGCACCAGTGTTGCCTTAGAAAGGTGTTGATTGAGGGGGCACAGTTGATGGGCCTCAAAGAGTGCAGCTTACCCTCCGCGATGAAATGCGGTTAACCGACATATATGTTTCAAAGCCTTCACGCCTTTCATCAGGGGTAACTATGCAACAGATTGTGGCAACCGAATATATGTTGTAGTAGGACATTAATGGTCTTCACTGGTTGATAATGATCACAGATATACCCCACATCTGTGGGGGGAGATGGGTAATGCTACAGATGGACGGACGGATCTTTGTCAGTGGGGCACATATGAGTGCATTCAAAAATATCGGTGAAGAACCTCCAATAGATCATTTACAGATCCATATCAAAAAATATATGTAGATGTCCAAAAGGGAAGGGAGAGAAATGAGGTCAAAACAGGAGAGACGAATGAATCATGTCTTTTTTTTTTTTTTTTTTTGGTGGGGCCGAGGGGATCTGCCCGCGGTCCCAAGTGTATTCGTCTCTCTATCTCTGCCGACCCTCTATTGCCAGCCACCACGTGTGTCCGTCCGCCACTCGGATTGCAGTAGTAGTAGTAATCTCTACCTAGTCCACAATCAGATCGTTCTGTAATGCAGGATGAGATGTTATTATATTTGCAATCTGTCCCTCACAGCGCCGGCAGCATCCTTTCCCTACACTAGTATGAGATGATGTGACATGCAGCACTAAGTGACTCCAGCTTATAAAGAGGCTGGGTCACATCATGCACTGGTCAATCACAGCCATGCCATTAGTAGGCATGGTTGTAATGGCTTCTAAGGGCAAACCAGTGAAATGCTTATTGATTGGCTGCCCTGCAGCTAATCAACAGGCGGGATCAAATACCCAAACCCAAAACCCGAACCCAAACTTTTTTTCAAATGTCTGGGTTCGGGTCCAGGTCACGGACACCCCAAAGTTCGGTACGGACCTGAACTTTACAGTTCAGGTTCGCTCAACTCTATTCACGATGAAACTCGCACTTCTCCTTTTTACAATACAGGTTATTCTCTCTCGGCCTCTGATGCACATGGCAGACATCTGTGTGGTGGCTCTCTAGGGAGTATATGAGTGTATCGTCAAGATAAATCAGCACACATAGCTGCAACAAATCTCGGAGGATATCGCACATCGGTAAAATATAATTTTATTGGAATCCCGAATTTAAAAGTAATGAAAAGATTAAAACAATTGAACAACCATATAATTAAATTCCAGAAATGTTGCCTAAATAAAATGAAGAATAGTAAAACGTGTAATATAGTAATATTAACCGCTTTGCACCTAAGGGTAAAACAAATTAAATGCCTAAGCCCAATATTGCAATTTTGACATTTGTTAGTAAAACCATACATACTGTATCATCACAACTACTTTTTGCATCTAGGTGGATTATACCTTGTTTTTTTCAGGACAAATTGGGCTTTCATTTGGTGGTAAATGGTAATGGATATCTCCTGATTTAGTTTTTTTTTTTTTATTATCAAAGAAAAACTGCCAAAAAATGTAAAACAAAATACTTTCTAAAAAATGTAACTGTATATTTCTTGCTTCTACCATAACCTACCACCAAAGAACAACCCAAAATAAATTCTGCTCCTGATGATCGCAGCGATACCACATATGTGTATGTTAGTTATTGTTAGTACAGCCTAGAAACAATAGTGTGCATGTTGCTTTTTTTTAATCCTGCCTAAAACACACTGACACTGACAGTAACTGATATTAATACTAATTAAAAAAAAATTAAATTTAACCTGTCCAAAAAATACTGACCCTGACCTTGACCCAAACACTAACCCTGGCACTGACCTAGATCAAACCTTGATCTAAGTATTTTTTAAACATTTTTTAATTATTATTATTATTTATTTCCTTCACACACTTTTTTTTTTATTTTCTATTTCTGCAAGGACAGAGAATGATACAATGTATCTGTCTAGTCACCTCACAGAGACTGAAAACACGGGGGTGGGCTTCACAGTGACTGATCACTGTGATAGCCAATCAGAGGCAACCAATTGGTAGCAATCACTGACTCTGTTCATTCAGAAAGCAAGGAGCCAGTAAATGACAAATTTACTGACCTGTTCCCATCTCTCCATCATGACACATCTTCTACAGCAGCTGGCAGGAGAGGGGGGGGGGGGGGGAGACAGCAACCCCTGCCTGCAACCCCTATCATTAGGTCCCTACCACAAAAAAAAGCCTAGCCCAGTGGGGCCGCATATTTGCATAATTTCTGTGTACAGTGGCCCTTGTAATGTGTTGGGCAGGAAGAAATGTCAACAAGCTGAGTAAGAGAGACCTGTGGCTGTATTTAACTAAGCTAAGAAAACCCCACAATCTTTACGTACATAGTTGGCCATTGTCTCTTTGGGGGCAAACTGAAGAAGGCTTGAAGATTGATTACGAGAAAAATGTTCCTATAACTCTTCTATCAGTCAAAATAATTTTATATATCATGGACCTGTTTATACAGTACACCCCTCACATTTTTGTAAATATTTTATTATCTTTTCATGTAACAACACTGAAGAAATGACAATTTGCTACAATGTAAAGTAGTGAGTGTCCAGCTTGAATGACAGTGTAAATTTGCTGTCCCCTCAAAATAACTGAACACACAGCCATTAATGTCTAAACCACTGGCAAAAAAGTGAGTACACCCCTAAGTGAAAATGTCCGAATTGGGCCTAATTAGCCATTTTCCCTCCCTGGTGGCATGTGACTCGTTAGTGTTACAAGGTCTCAGCTGTGAATGGGGAGCAGGTGTGTTAAATTTGGTGTCACTCTCTCATACTGGTCACTGCAAGTTCAACATGGCACCTCATGGCAAAGAACTCTCTGAAGATCTGAAAAAAAAGAATTGTTGCTCTATATAAAGATGGCCTTGGCTATCAAAAGATTGCCAAGACCCTGAAACTGAGCTGCATCACGGTGGCCAAGACCATACAGCGGTTTAACAGGACAGGTTCCACTCAGAACAGGCCTCACCATGGTCGACCAAAGAAGTGTATGAGTGCTGCCAGTATTGCTGCAGAGGTTGAAAGGGTGGGGTGGGGTCAGCCTGTCAGTGCTCAGACCATATGCCACACACTGCATCAAATTGGTCTACATGGCTGTCGTCCCAGAAGGAAGCCTCTTCTAAAGATGATGCACAAGAAGGCCTGTAAACAGTTTGCTGAAGACAGGCAGACTAAGGACATGGATTACTGTGGTCTGACGAGACCAAGATCAACTTATTTGGTTCAGATGGTGTCAAGCATGTATGGCGGCAACCAGGTGAGGAATACAAAGATAAGTGTGTCTTGTCTACAGTCAAGCATTGTGGTGGGAGTGTCATGGTCTGGGGCTGCATGAGTGCTGCCGGCACTGGGGAGCTAAAGTTAATTTTTGGGAACCATGAATGCCAACATGTACTGTGACATACTGAAGCAGAGCATGATCCCCCCTCTTCGGAGACTGGGCCGCAGGGCAGTATTCCAACATGATAACGACCCCAAACACACCTCCAAGATGACCACTGCCTTGCTAAAGAAGCTGAGGGTAAAAGTGATGGACTGGCCAAGCATGTCTCCAGACCTAAACCCTATTGAGCATCTGTGAGGCATCCTCAAATGGAAGGTGGAACAGCGCAAGGTCTCTAACATCCACAAGCTCCGTGATGCCGTCATGGAGGAGTGGAAGAGGACTCCAGTGGCAACCCGTGAAGCTCTGGTGAACTCCATTCCCAAGAGGGTTAAGGCTGGAAAATAATGGTGGCCACACAAAATATTGACACTTTGGGCCCAGTTTGTACACTTTCACAGCGACAACGCCAAATTTAACACACCTGCTCCCCATTCACATCTGAGACCTTGTAACACAAATGAGTCACATGACACCGGGGAGGGAAAATGGCTAATTGCCCCAATTTGGACATTTTCACTTAGGGGTGTACTCACTTTTGTTTTCAGCGGTTTAGACATTAATGGCTGTGTGTTGAGTTATTTTGAGGGGATAGCAAATTTACACTTTTATACAAGCCGTGCACTCACTACTTTACATTGTAGCAAAGTGTCATTTCTTCAGTGTTCTCAGATGAAAAGATATAATAAAATATTTACAAAAATGTCAGGGGTGTACTCACTTTTGTGAGATACTGTAAATGATGACTTAAATAGTAAGCCTCTGTTTCAATATACATATACAGGCGGTCCCCGGGTTACAAACAAGATAGGGACTGTAGGTTTGTTCTTAAGTTGAATTTTTTGTAAGTCGGAACAGGTACATTTTTTTAAGTGTAGCTTCAGCCAAAAAAAATATTTTTAAGCTTTTTTGATATCATAGGGAAGGGTTAACACCCCTTTAATGTTTGTCTTGCTGTCTATGTTTCTGTTCAGAAGATTTCACCTCACTTCCTGTCCCAATGATAATTGGATTTTGAAAATTTAGGGTTGTAAAAAACAAGGATTGGTGATAAAGCTTCAGTGGGGACACCTTTTTCCATAATAACTCTTACAGGAGTGAATTTCCCTTCCTAGGGGTAGATTTCCTCTCACTTCCTGTTGTCTCCCTCCGTTTGTAAGTAGGAGTCGTTTGTAAGTCGAATGTTTGTAACTAGGGGACCGCCTGTATATAGAAGGCATAATGATATATAAAAGGACTCAATCCAAATTAGGATACTATTGCCATGTTTATATGTGATTGCAATCCTTATAATAAGAAATATGTGTATTTCATTATTTTATAAGATGAAACCATTAGTACTTTTGGGCTCAATTTTTCAAAAAGAGTATAAAAGGGGCTATCACTGATTCAATATATGTATATACTAGGCATAATGATATCCAACGAAATTCAATCATGGTTAAGATAAGAAAAAATCTTACTGTAAGTATATATTTTCACTGTAATTATCATAATAAAAAATATGGAATCATTTAAAATGTGTACAAAATATTTTAGGAGTATACCGTAATTAATATTTTAACGTGGAACGCTGGATAAAAATTACACCTCTTTTTATCCAGGGTTTCATGTTTAACCACTTCAGCCCCAGAAGAATTTCCCACTTTAGGACCTGAGCACTTTTTGCGATTCGGCGCTGCGTCGTTTTAACTGACAATTGCGCGGTCGTGCGACATTGTACCCAAACAGAATTTACGTCCTTTTTTTCCCACAAATAGAGCTTTCTTTTGGTGGTATTTGATCACCTCTGCGTCATTTCTGATCGCCGCTATAAACAAAAGAAGAGCGACCATTTTGCAAAAAAACCCAAATTTCTTACTTTTTGCTAAAATTCAAATCCAAAAAAAATATAAAAAAACGTTTTTGGCCGATTTATATAATTCCTCATATTTGCGATAAAAAAAATTGCAATCGGCGTTTATTGATTGGTTTGCGCAAAAGTGGCCGCGTTTACGGATGGTGAGAATTCATTTCTGGGGTTTTTATTTTTTTTTTATTTTTTACTAGTAATGACGGCGATCTGTGATTTTTAGCGGTAATGCGATATTGGGGCAGACATGTCGGAACATTTTGACACTTTTTTGGGACCAATGACATTTATTCAGCGATCAGAAATTTAAATGTCCACTGATTACTGTATAAATGTTATTGGCAGTGAAGGGGTTAACCTGCAGGGGGAGAGCTAGGGGTTAACAGTGTTCCCTGGGTGTGTTCTTACTGTGGGGGGGGTTGGGCTAACATGGGCATGAGAGATCTTACTGATCCCAGTGACAGGGATCAGTAGATCTCTCATACCCCACTGACAGAGCGGGGAACCGCCGTGTTTACATCGGCGGTTCCCCGTTCTTTCCCTGTAGCTGCTCATCGCGGCTCGCCGGCGGACATCGGGTCCGCCCGAGCTGCGGGCACACTCCCCAGGAGTGCAGCGGGTGCGCGCGCGCCCCCTGGTGGCCAAATGTGCATCGCCGTAAAGGCGCAGGGCTCCCCGACTGCCGCCGTGAATACACGGCGCGCGGTGGGGAACCTGTTAAGATGCTATGATACTAAAAATTGAAGATCATAAATGCCACAAACTCCTCAGAAGGATGTAAATATATATCCTCTAAATAAATTACATTTTGATTAATCTAAGGATAAAATTGGTTTATCCTATAAAGATTACATCCAATAAATTCCCAGAAAACTTAATATAGGTTTTTTAGTCTCAGAGTGCCATTTGGTGGTCAAGTTAAGCCGCTGCGTGTACAAATAAGTAGCTAATAGGTAATATTGCCTTTCAATCAGAGGTGAGTAAATATTACAAACTTTGCCCTCTGGGATGATCCCTTTAAGGCGTTTTTCGGCGTTATGCATCGGCGTTTGTGAGCGTTAGTGAGCGTCAGCGTCAATAGGCGTTTTTTAAAAAAATCATCCCTCGGCTATTTTTCAACCTAAAAACGTTGGCGTCAAAAAACGCTGGAAAACGCCGGTACAATATTAGTTGGCGTTTGTTGGCGTTAGTTGGCGTTTGTTGGCGTTTTGCGGCGTCGGCGTCAAAAAATGCCAAAACCTCACAGCCTCAGAACGCGATGGCCGTGGGTTCTACTTTCAGCTCAGCTCACTAACGCCAACACCCTCTACAGCTCAAAAACGCCTACGTTTTTATGGGGCCATTGACTAACACGGAGAGCTGCAAAAAACGCCAGAAAACGCCGGCGTCAAAAAACGTCCGTGTGTATGAGGCCTAAAAGTGGAAGCTAAGGGAAAGACTAGAAGGTCTCCATCTTGAAAGTTCAGCTCCATCTTGAATGATCAGCACCTGAAGGTCATGCCCATCTTTATTCATATCAGTCCATCGTGAGGGACTCCATCTTAGATCTGCTCCATCTTCAGCTCATCCAGATTCTCCATCTTGAGCTTGATTCATCTCCACCCACCGGTAGCCATTTTGAGAGTTTGGTCAACAGCCATCTTAAGGGCAATTCCATTTATCCAAGTGATCCATCAACATTTTGCTTCTGGGAATAATGAATGGTGTGTTATTATCTAAATCAGTGGTTCTCGACTCCTGTTCCCAGGACCCACTAACAGGCCAGGTTTGCAAGAATACATCACAGGTGATATAATTTGCTGCTCATTGATTGCAGTATTCTAGTCTGCATCTTCCCAAGGTAATACTTCAAATCTGGCCTGCTATTGGGTCCTAAGGACAGGAGTTGAGAACCACTGATCTAAATGATTTTTGCTGTTTATTTTAAAATTCTGTTAACGATAGATTTTGTTGGTTAATTTTGATATTCCACTTACGATATCATAACCCATAGGGATTGAATCATTATCTCTTTGCTGTATTAGCACAACTCACAGACAAGTTCCGCCCGTTAAACCTGCTGCAGAGGAATAATGGATATAATCTGTCAAACACAGATTTAATGGTCTGCAAGGTTTAGTAATATTTTGTTATGATATCTGCATGAGAAAATTAATTATTCAATGCAAGCTAGTTCCTCTGTATATATATATATATATATATAGGTTTTAGCCATATAAATTGAGGGAGTAGTTGTAGAATATAAAGTTGGTGTCTGCGCTCCATGTGTATTGTTAGTGACTTAACTGTATAATAAATATGATTTTTTTCTTTTCTATTATCATAGTCCATACTTGCACACAATTGTGTTGTGCTTGAAAGAATATCTGCAGAGAGCAGCGAATTTACAGGAATAATGAATTGGTCAGCATAATTATAGTTAATAATTTATTTTCATATTCGAGGCACTGCCATACATCGATTGATTAAACAATCGATTTCACTGACTTAAAGCGGAGTTCCACCCAGAATTTTTTTTTACATCATTCAAGTCCTTTGCCTATATAGACTTACTTTTGAAGGAAAAAAAAATGTATACTCACCCTAAGTCGCTTGTTGCTAGGTGGTCCCTTTATTCTGCCCTTTTTAGGTCATAGGCTCTTCTCCTCACTTCCTGCTTCGCCTGGCCTCCTAGGAGATGTGACTCATCATTTTCCAGGAGTCAGTGGGCTTTCCTGTACTGTAAATTCGTGTTATTTCCAGACAGGAAATGACGCGATTTAAGGCGGACCAAGATTGAGGAGTGCATGATGATTACCCATCATGCACTTCTTTCAGGAAGAGATGCCAGGAGACTATGGATGGGCTTCAGATGCCCTCATCTAAAATGGAAAAGTCAAGCAGTGAGAGAAACAAAATTGTGAGTAAAAAATACATGTAATTACTAGGCGGTTTGAAAGTAAGGAAACAAAAGGTTACATCTATTTAGTATTAAAAGAGTAGATGCCAAAAAAAAATAAATTCTGGGTGGAACTCTGATTTAATTAATTGTTGAAATGTCCTGACAATATACTTTCTCTTTTTTCCACCTAAAAAACATTTTTTATAGTTATTTTGCCTCAGATTGGGAGGGGGTTTGGACCATGACTGACACATAATGTGAGGAGCTAAGACTTGGAAGTTTTGGTTATGTTGGTGCCTCCCTCAATTATCCATTGAGTATATCAAAGTGTGATGAAGCGATGCTGTCTCCATGACGCCTACTGTGACAAAATGCATATAGTGGATTGACTTTGTGACATCACACAAAATTGGAAGTGTGTCACTGTGTCCCCGGGATCACGATGTTCTATACATCACTATTTTTGATGTGGGTTTTTAAAATTCATTTTAATAAAGATTAAGTGGTGGATTTAGACTATTGGGTATTTGGCCCTTTTATTCTTCCCTATTGGTTTGCTGAATATCTATAGAAATGAAAAGTGTGTTGTATACGAGTAGCTGAGCTCCTTTATGACCACTCTATCGTTTGGGGTCATAGCTTTCTGGTAAGCCTGCAATTTTTTGTGGTGACGTGGCAGTGACGTGGATAGCACAGCAGATGTTCCCTGGGCTATGTAGGAATAGCAGTCTATATAGTACAAATTTGTGTCATGGTAGAGAAGCCATCGTAACCCTAGAGAAACTGAAAGGAGCAGAAGAGCGCCGGTCTTACTGAAATTATAACTATAGTACTTTAGAAAATGGTAGACAATAACAAAATCTCATTGTAATTGTTCTCCATTCCAGCACCTGTAGCTGTGGGGGAGTATAGAGGTATGATGTGCATTAAAGTAGTTGTAAAGGCAAAAGTTTTTTTATCTTAACCAGTTGCCGACCAGCCGCCACAGTTGTACTGTGGCAGGTTGCTTCAGTTGTGCAAACCGCCGTCATTGTACATCGGCCTCACATGTGTAATTTGGCGCGGTGCCAGCGGCATGCACACGCACCCACTGCACGCTCCATGGGCGTGCCCGCGGGTCCGGTAGGCTTGATGTCCGCTGGCGACCCGCAATCTCCTTCTACAGAGGCGGAACGGGGATCCGCCAATGTAAACACAGCAGATCCCCATTCTGTCAGGGGACATGACACAGATCTACTGTTCCCTGTAATCGGGAACAGTTAGATCTGTCATGCCCTGGCCAGCCCAGCCCCCACACAGTTAGAACACAGTGAGGGAACACATTTAACCCCTTGATCGCCCCCTAAAGTTTAACCCCTTCCCTGCCAATCACATTTATACAGTAATCAGTGGCTATTTAAAGCTCTGATTACTGTATGAATGTCATTGGTCCCAAAAAAGTGTCAAAAGTGTCCGATTTGTCTGCTGCAATGTCCCGATAAAAATCAAAGATCGCTGCCATTACTAGTAAAAAAAAAACAATATATAAAAATGCCATAAATCTATTCCCATAGTTTGTAGACGTGATAACTTTTGCGCAACCCAACCCAATACGCCTATTGCGATTTTTTTACCAGAAAATATATAGAAGAATACATATCGGCTTTAACTGATGAATAAATTTGTGTTGTTATATATTTTTCTTTTGGATATGTATTATAGCAAAAAGTAAAAAAAAATGTTTGTTTTTTTTCAAAATTGTCGTTCTTTGTTTGTTTATAGCGCAAAAAATAAACACCGCAGAGGTAATCAAATACCACCAAAAGAAAGCTCAATTTTTGGAAAAAAAAGGACGTCAATTTTGTTTGGGTACAACGCCGCACGGCCGCGCAATTGTCAGTTAAAACGACACACTGCCATATCGCAAAAAGTGCTCTGGTCAGGAAGGGGGTAAATCCTTCTGGGGCTGAAGTGGTTATTGCATTCTATGCATTAAGATAAAAAGCCTTATGTGTACGGCTCCCCCCTCAGCCCCCCCAATACTTACCTGAGCCCATCTAGATTCAGCGATGTTGCAGGAGTGTCTCAGCTGCCCTCCTCATTGGCTTAGACAGCAGCATGGCGCCATTGGCTCCTGCTGCTGTCAATCAATGTCAGTCAGCCAATGAGGAGAGAAAGGGTGCGGGCTGGGCAGAGGCTCCATGTCTGAATGGACCCAGAGAGCTGTGGCTCGGCTTAGGTGCCCCCATAGCAAGCTGCTTGCTGTGGGGGCACTCAACAGGAGGGAGGGGCCAGGAGCACCAAAGAGTATGACATGTTTGTGATTTTTAAAAAAAAACAAGACTTTAATACCACTTGCCTGATGAAATAGCGCGACTGCAATAACATCGCAGAACGGACGCTCTGAAACACGTCGCACCTTCATGACGTCATCCGACCCTGACCTGGTGAGCCTTGCTTTGGTGTCCTTCTTTGTCGACATTCAGACGCCCCTTACAACTGCGAGACACATATCGGACTTCATGCTGCGAACGGATTACAGTCATCTCCCACTGGTGGAACGACCGCTCCCAGTTCCTGATGTGCCTGTTTTATTTCTCTACATGTGAGTTGCCATTCAGCTGTTTTAATAAATTTTATTCATCATACAGTTTACACTTAGAGGCACCTTCTTCCTTGTCTCTCCTCTCTCTAGTGGCTGAATCGGCTTCTCCCACAGGAGTGCAGCCCTTAGTGTTGGACACTGCTCTCTTACAGATTGTTTTGGACTTTCATGGACTATAATCCTCACCGGGCTAGCACTGTACTAGGTGACGCGCCTTCACTTGATGTTTAATACCACTTTAAGCCATTAAGGTCTCCATCTGTGCCAGTGGCAGTCAGTAGTAGTGGTAGTGTCAACTTGTAGTTAATCAAGAAACCATGCATAGGGAATACAGTGTAAATATGCAACCCGTGACATTTATATTTACTGGATTCACTACTACACAAACGTGTGTTGTACTTCAAGCTCAGAGATGCTACATAAATGCCCTTAACCTCTGCTGTCACAATATAGACTATCAAACGATCTACATAGCAGGTTTTAAATTATAGTATAGAATAGACGCCACTATTGCTGGGACAAGGCCCTCCGGCACTCCAGGCAAAGATACGTCAAACTTACCCCCCCAAGCTGAGATGAATGAAACTTGTATGCCCATATGTACAGTAACTTAAATTGTTCAGTGGGCAAAATGTACAATGTTTGTTTGAAAAACAAATGGATAGAGGAGGGGATGGTTAAACTAGCGTTACTTAGTCATAATGAGAATGATGACACCAAGTCAGGATTTCTTCAATACCATAATTACATTTTTTTTCTCCACCTGGTAACTGAGGTAGCTCAACACTTCACAAATCACTAAACTTATTTTTTTGGTAAATGACATTTTTGAGAAAAAATTATTAAAAAAGAGTTTTTACAGTAAATGGTTTTTTTATTCAAATCACTAAACACTTCACAACTCGATGGAGTC
>BLSH010356911.1:414648-425122 GCA_018402905.1 Glandirana rugosa | reverse complement strand
ATTTCTTCAGTTTTGTCACATGAAAAGATATGATAAAATACTTACAAAAATGTGAGGGGTGTACTCACTTTTGTGAGATACTGTATATATATATATATATATATATATACATATATATATATATATAAATGAGACGAATAGCAGGTGAAGTGCACTCAGGTATAAAGCAGTGCGTGCAATCAAGCCTTCCCACAGGCTATATGTAGAAAAATATATAGTCAGGATTGCTGCACTTAAAATTTATTGGACATCAAAAATCCAAAATTTTAAAATATAGTCTATAGTTACAGTCCATGGTATGCTGGGACAGTTTCCGGCTAGTCCGTTAGCGTCCTTCTTCAAACCAGAATGCATACACATTTACAGACCCACATATATAATAGTACTATCAAGATGTTAACAATGTTATAACAGGTGGAACTCATCATCCAATTAATGCGTTTACCAAGTCGAATCTATTCAATCAATGGGATATTGAAGCAGTGTGGACACAAGAAGCATTGAAATCCCCTGGTACCTTTAAACATGTTATCAGAACAAATGGAGAAGTTTCTTACATGATCTGCATAAGACAAAACATCACCCATATATAAACGAATTCCTTTTTACTTATATTACATAGGCAAAAAAATCTAATATAGCATGAATATATACATGTATAAAATATACATATATATATATATGTATATATATATATACACACACACACACACATGTATAAAACGCATGTATATATATATATATATATATATATGAGAACACATCCATACCAAAAGGGTATGTATTTATGAGATCAAATTCTAAATATAAAGGACGTTATTTTCTATAACACACACATGCGTCCTACTAATAGAAAGCCACAGCTGTACCAATCAGATTTATGAAAATAAATTCAAAATGTATTAAACGCATGTATATATATGAGAGAACACATCCATACCAAAAGGGTATGTATATATGAGATCAAATTCTGAATATAAAAGATGTTATTCTCTATAACACACACATGCGTCCCACTAATACAAAGCCACAGATGTACCAATAAGATTTATAAAAATAAATACAAATCAAAATCAGAATTGAGTCCCCTCGGCCAAATAGTATCAAGACGATTTATCCAATAGACCTCACGTTTCCTAAGCTATAATTCTCTGTTGCCTCCCCGTTTATTACGTTCAATGCTGTCAATCACCATATATTTTAGTTGTGGTACAGAATGCCCTTTCTCTACAAAATGCCTGGCTAATGGCAATTTGTCCAATTTGTCTCTGATCGAATATTTATGGCACGCTATACGCTCCTTGACTTTCTGGGTGGTCTCACCCACATATATGAGGCCACATGGGCATTTAATGATTTAAATAACGTAACTAGATTGACAAGTAAAGTATTTCTTAATGGGGATGTCATAACCATTATGTGGATGGGAGAAGGACTTACCTCTTATCATGTTTGAACAGTGGATGCAGTTCAAACAAGGATAAGAGCCCTTGTTACGGGGTCCTAAAAAGGTAGTGGGTCCGGTCTGCTGAGTCTGTTGATCAGATCTCACAACACTGTTATAAATTGATTTATTCCGTCGATAAGACGGTAAAGGAGAAAAGTGAAATTCCGGTACAGTAGGATAATTTTCTTTCAAGAGGGACCAATGTTTTTTTTATAATTTTAGAGATCCAATTAGAAAAAGGATTAATTGGAGAAACAAAAGGTATTCTTGGCTGATGGATTTTTTCTTTTCTGCTATCTATATTACAACATGCTTTATACACCTCTTCCCTGGGGTAGCCTCGTTCACATAATCTTTCCTCCATTTCTTTTAATCTATTCTGTCGTTTCCCAGTATCATTAACAATCCTGGATATCCTAGCCATCTGGCTCTTAGGGATGGATTTGAACACCCCAGGGGGGTGGAAGCTAGTATGGTGTAACAGTTGGTTACAGTCTGTGGACCTTCTATATAGATCGCTAACGAACAAAAGAAAAGGTCTGATTGCTGCCTCACCTTAAGACAGACCTCCATCCCTAAATTCATATACAACACTACAATATTTCGCCCATGGGACTTCAAATGAGGATTGTATAAGATATGCACTGAACCAAAGTATAAGGAGTATAAATTTATTTCTAGAAGTATAAATATCATCACAGAATAGAAACAAGGCAAAATATGCCTAAATCAATAGAGTATAACATGTGGCCATCCAAAGTAGGTAAATACATGGTACAGTAAAATAATATGTACATATATACAACTGCATATGAGTACTTGACGCGTTTCGCGAGCTCAGCTCACTTCTTCAGAAGTAAATGCAGGGTATCTGAAAGGGAATCCATATTAGTTGTAATATACAATAGGGGGTTGGTGAGACAGAAAGCAGGGGGCTAAACATGTAAGCACCCCATTCTCACATCTAAGCAGGTAGGCTCAAGGAAAAACAAGCCACCCAAGGAAAGTGGCAGATGATCATCAGTCCGGGAGCTGAAGGGGCGGGACCGGCAGCAACCAACCGGGGACCAGGCAGAGGACGAGCACAGCCGAGGACAGAGGATGGAAAAATGAAGATGGTCCCTGGGTGAAAACCACATTCCAGCACAGGAGATGGCTGTTGAAAGAGTATATGCGTAGTATATGTAATAGGTATACACACAATATCCATATGTATATGTATCATGATCAGTACTTAAACTTGTACTGACCCAATTACTCATGTACTGATCATGATACATATACATATGGATATTGTGTGTATACCTATTACATATACTACGCATATACTCTTTCAACAGCCATCTCCTGTGCTGGAATGTGGTTTTCACCCAGGGACCATCTCCATTTTTCCATCCTCTGTCCTCGGCTGTGCTCGTCCTCTGCCTGGTCCCCGGCTGGTTGCTGCCGGTCCCGCCCCTTCAGCTCCCGGACTGATGGTCATCTGCCACTTTCCTTGGGGAGCTTGTTTTTCCTTGAGCCTACCTGCTTAGATGTGAATATGGGCTGCTTTCTGTCTCACTAATCCCATACTGTATATTACAACTAATATGCATTCCCTTTCAGATACCCTGCATGTACTTCTGAAGAAGCGAGCCGAGCTCACGAAACGCGTCAAGTACTCATATGCAGCTGTATATATGCACATATTATTTTACTGTACCATCTATTTACCTACTTTGGATGGCCACATGTTATACTCTATTGATTTAGGCATATTTTGCCTTGTTTCTATTCTGTGATGATATTTAGTGCCCGTTCACACAGTGGCGACTTGCGATCCGACTTGAGTTGCCTCAAGTCGCCCCAAGTCGATTGACATCTGATGAATGGGAGTCGTCTTAATATACACGACTGAAGTCGTTCCGACTTCAAGGCGACTTCTGAAAAGGTTCCTGTACTACTTCTAGGCGACTTCTATCCGACTTGTGCCCATAGGATTCAATAGAAGTCGCCTCCAAGTCGGATCACCCATCTACATGGAAGCGACTTTACAGTTGAAAGAATAGAATTTATTTTTAGGCAGCCCCCTCCCTCCCTTCTCTGATTGGTCAAGGCAAAGTCGCCTGGCAAAAGTCGTGTTGTAAAGTCGCCTGAGGTCGCGCTGGAAGTCGCGCTGAAGTCGCACTGAAATCGCCTAGCAAAGTCGCGCCGAAGTCGGGTCGCCCCTATGTGAATGCAGGGTTATACTTCTAGAAATAAATTTATACTCCTTATACTTTGGTTCAGTGCATACCTTATACACTCCTCATTTAAAGTCCCATGGGCGAAATATTGTTGTGTTGTATAGATCGCTAACGATCTTATTATGCTGAATGGATAAAAGGGTATCTAAAAATGGGATACCAGCTTTGCCATAATGCATGTCAAAACAAAGTCCTGGAACTAGCAAGTTCAAGTATGTGTCAAAGAGCATCAGTGACTCAATGTTGCCCCTCCACACTGCAAACACATCGTCCACAAATCTGCACCAACAGGTGCAGTTGTCCAAAAACAATTTGCAATGGTATAGAAAACCTTCTTCAATCATGTGCATAAACACATTAGCATATGGGGGAGGGACATTAAAGCCCATAGCTGTGCCTTACACTTGCAGATAATAGGATTCCTTAAAAAGGAAGATGTTTTCTTCCAGTACAATCGACAAAAGTTCCAATAGGAATTCTGTCTCATTGGTGGTGTATCTCTGGGCATGCACCAACAGTCGTCGAGAAGCTTCCAAACCTAATTGGTGTGGAATGTTAGTATATAGACTGACTACATCCCATGTTACCAACAGGGAGTCAGGACCACATGAAACATCCCTGATTTTTTCTAAAAAATGTTGTGTATCCCTTATATATGAGGGGGTTAGAGTAATCAATGGTGATAAACATTTATCAAGAAATTTAGCAATAGGTGTGGTAACTGACTCCATGCTGGAGACAATGGGACGCCCCGGAGGATTGAGGGGATCTTTGTGTATTTTTGGCAATATATAAATGACTGGTGTCACTGGAAATTCCTGTATAAGAAATGTTTGTGTGTCTTGATCAATGATGCCTGCTGATACTGCCTGTGTGACGACTTTTTTAATTCTTCTGATAATTCTAGGTGTAGGGTCAAATTCAAGTTTCATATATATATATATATATATATACATATATATATATATCACGTGATTCTGCACAGCGCAACCATCCTATAGCAGTAAAACTGTTATAGTGCGGTTGGCACAGGGATATGCACATAATTACCACTATATGCAAATAATTATACTTACTGAATTGCTTTTAGTGCATTTTTCAGTGCACTTAAACTTTGCAGATGTTGGGCTCTAGCTTTTCAGAACAGAATCTACAACATTCGCAGCAAATTTATCATTTTCCCATACATGTGTAGCAACCCTACTCATAAATTGATCAGTCAATTAAAAGCAGAGAGAGGTACCTATTCATCTATATACAGAATAACAAGTTTGAGTTATTATTGTGTCTGCCACTCATGAATAATTCATGGGACTACTGTTATAATATCTTCATGCATAGCAGGTTTTCCATTTTTCCACATCCACACCATTAATAATTCCTAGCGCACTGTTTTACTGATTGCATAGTGATTTTTCCTCTTCTAATACAATTCAGAGAGGGCTCACAGCAATTCCCAGTACAGTGCATTAGCTTGATTATTACCTTTTTACATTCAGACAGACTAGGAACAAACATGTCCTGCATTTGTTAAGCAAGCAGTGATTTCAAATAAAACCCAATTTAATTTAAAGATTTATAGCTAGGATCCTACAGTCACTTCAGTGATGCCAAGGGTCAATATCTGCAAGTTCCCTTAGGATTTTTTTTATGTGATATGGTTTAGTAAAAATCTGTATAATAAATACAATCATTTTTACATCTAGGAAACATAGGTGCACATGAATAAAGAGTTTTTCCTGACACAGCATGACAGCATATACACATGGGTAGGCTCTGCCCCCTGCCTCTGTTCCAGGACCGGTTACACTATAAAAGCAGGTCTCCTCTCCCTTGGCCTCATTCTCCTTTTTTTCCTCACTGCTCAGCTGGTTATACTACTGCTAGGAAGCCAACATTTTTTTTCCCCTCACCTGGCCCGATTCATCTGACCCATGTGCGCAGGTTCAGCCTCTCCTGTGGTGATGCTCCCCGCTGTACAGGTTGTAAATCTTCCTTTATGGGGGAGGCCGCTCCCCTCATAGCCCAGGTACTGGGGGTGCAGGCAGCTGGTCTCTAGGAATGGCTCCCTCATCATGTCTCCATGGATGGACATTCAGCGGACTTCCTGTTGGCCATAAGGCATGGAGTTGGTTAGGCACAAAGCTATAGTATGCAGTTACTGTTTTATGATTATGAGTTTCTGCAGGTATGTGATTAACCTGCACCACCAAGCAGAGATCACACTGTGAGACTGCTGGTTTGTCCATTGTGTCAGTCTATTTGCTAAGGCTTCACAGGCTGTGGTTTGTGCCTGCAGTACTGCTAATGATTGGGCAGATAGCAGATGTTTCTGTGCTGAGCTGAGCTGAACCTTTCCTATGAACTCAGAAAGGCCTGGCTCTGCAAGCTTGATTTACTGTGCATTAGGATCTAATGCTTGGTTTGTGGTATTAACCTTTGCAGTACATTTGTCTAAGGTAGGTTAACCTACTAATGCTAATTGTCTAGGTATCTTAACTCTTACTGCTTTGCATGTGATTTATATTGATGCTACAGCACTGATAACTGCTAGGCGTTTATTGACTGCTATGCATGTACATGTTAGGTCTGATGCCTAGATCCTTTTACTGTTGGTATTGTAGCGCTGCCCTCTTGAGGGTTGCATGAGAAATCAATTCCCCCTTGGTCCTCCCCATTTCTAGGGTCCTCTATCATCCCTAACACTCTGGGTTCATTTATTTTTATACAGTATTATACTTATTATGAGTAAAAGAGTAATGGAGATCCCACTTAGATTAAATTCAAAAGAGTTTACTTATATTATTTAGAGCTATAGCTCTTAAGAATAAACTGACTATTTAGGACAACTGTGAATAACTTGTCTGAGCAGAAAAGGTATCAGCATAACATATTAATTGCACACTTTGACACCATTAATAAACAAAATAAGTGTAACAAAAGAATATATTACCTTTTTCTCTGATCACATATCTGATAGTCACATGAATGATATAACAACTCAAAATGTAGATAAGCACAATGAGTGATAATAATGTGAAAACCCACTCTAGTACTGCAGCAATTTAAATGAGTGAACTATCAAATATATTGATACAGCTCAATAAGGCCTGAGAAATATTATCGCTCTAATGTGGTTTAACACAGATACCATTAACCAATAACAATTAGTCTACTTTCACACTGGGACGTTTTTCAGGCGCTGCGGTGCTAAAAATAGCGCCTGTGTAGCGCCTGAAAAACTCTCCCCCCATTCTCCCCAATGTGAAAGCCAGCGTGCTTTCACACTGGGGCGGTGTGCTTGCAGGACAATAAGAAAAGTCCTGCAAGCCGCATCTTTGGGGTGGTGCGATGAGTGGTGTGTACATCATTGCTGTACCGCCCCCTCCATTGAAAGCAATGGAACGGCGCTCCCGAAGCGGCTGTACACCTCCTCGGAATCCTCAGACGGCACTTTTAACCCCTTTTTAACCCCTTCTTGGGGGTTAAAAGCGTCCCGCTCCCACCTGCATAGCGGTGCCTTAGTGCCGCTATAATAGCGGTAAATGCGCTGCTAATTATCTGTGATTTGTCGCTACTGACCCTCCCCTCCCCAGTGTGAAAGTAGCCTTAGTCAACTCAATTCTCCTGATCTATCCTTAGGAGATTTAACTTTAACTTTTGGTCAGGTGAGAAATGGTTACTGCTATGCAGCAGATCCAGTTAACGAAGTTCAGTTCATTCTTCTGCCGGCTTGTTTGATTCTAGAGTTAGGTACCTAAATAAACTGTGTCCATTAATCCTTGAATTAAGGCACAAAATAGGCAACTTGAGTAAACTTTAAGAAAGAGCCTTTATAATGATTGCTTCAGTTAAAGAAGGACCTGTGCACATGATTTTTTGTAATCCAATAGGACAGCTAAATCTGTACTGATAAGGAAGTATAAAAAAACAGAGTATACTCAAAGATAGGCTTCTGCCCGCTCACCACCTTGTTGATCACAGAAAACAGTCTGGCAGCTCAGGCTGTGCTGAGAATGCTGGAACTGATGGTATAAGCTTGCTCTTTGCTTTAGGGAAACTGGTTTCCACTGTTTGCCCCGCAGTTCTCTCTGGACTGACCGCCGCTCACACTGCAGATGACGCTGGATCTGGAACAGCTCAGATGCCGGAGCGCTGATTCCACTAGTCACTCTCTGGAACAAAACAGTGTTGCAGCTTGCTGGGGTAATCTGTAACTTTAGCCCACTGGATCACTTGACTTAGGCCGCAGGTCGCAATCCTGCTAGAACACACACAGACAGATCCCCACTGGTCGATCACGCCGTCCAAAGAGACTGGAACCGACTCCTCCCCCCACTTAAATAGGTTCTCCCACAAAGCATCATTCCTCCAAAGAGCTCTTCCTGCAGCACAGCATCCTGGGAATTGGAGTCCTTCCATAGCTGAATCCAGAGGCCATCTTCCTCTGTAGCACTACAAATCCCACAGGCAGTACCGCTCACATGACCAGTCTATTCAGCAGTTTCAACACTATCTGGAATCTTAAAGGCCCTCACCTATAGGAAGTGTTTACAATCATGCAGGCAGTGATGTGGACACTTGAAGATGGACCCCACCAGATGTAAACAGAGGAGAAAAGAAGGATTGGGACTGCAGCATCAGTGGTTTTAGGTCAGTAAAAGGGGCATTTAGAGGGTAGTCTCCACAACATCAATAAACAGGAGCACTATTTAACTCCTGGCTAAATTCTCCCCCCCATTTAAAATATTTGGTCCCCAAATATATATATACAATAAAATCACTTGAAATTAACCTGTGGCAACATTTAACAGTTATTGAGAAACCTCAGGATTTTGCTGGAACCACCTATACACATTTTCGGTTAGTTCATAATCAGTTTTCTGACAGGCCAGGGCAATAGACTTGTCCCACCCAGTAGTGTCAGGGGTCATGAGAGAAACACCTTCAAATTGATTATTCATAATTAGACTTGGAGCAGAACCAGCTCGTTGAATGATAGTTATTAGTCTATCAGAACTTTCCCCAAGCGTATCATAAGTCAGTCTTCGTGGTGGATGAATGTTCCGGTGAAGATGAATAGGAGAAATAGGGCTCTTTGACTGATTATTGGGTGATGAAAGAACTGCATCAGCTGCTGACTCTGGATAAGTGAAAGGTTCTAATTGAGAATCAGAGGTATCTCCCTCCTTTAATGTTTTTGGAGAAACTTCTGGCGGATTAACGTCTTTACTCAATTGAGTGCGAGTCCTTGCATTATTCTCTTCTGCAGAATCTTCTTGAATAGTAGTATGGGCTTCTAGGATACCATCCATCTCCTCCAACAAGTTAGAGTGGAGGCTTTCACTCAATTCCTCATTATTTGGAGTCCCAGGAATACAATCTTAAGTGAAATTAATTAAATCTTGTGTTTCCGGCACATCAGAAGATACACTATCGAGTTCATTTTTCACTTCCATCTCTTTACAGAGAGACTTGCTCAATGGAAAAGAACAATTTTCCTCAGATACTGGTTGTACTTTGGGATCTGTGAAAGTAGATTTCTTTGAGGGTAGTGAAGGGGTAACTCTCTGTGGCTAGGGAAAAAACAAGGGCCTGCTAACTCCAGAATAAGACGTGAACCTATAGTCTCTAGGTCGAGTTTCCACCCCAGGATCTCCATCCATGATGATATTACTTCATCATCCTTGCTGCCCTCTTCAACCACTCTAGAAGTTTTAGCAGTAGACTTCCTCTGAGATCTCGTTTTGGGTGATATTGGATTTTCCGAAGAAACATTTGGAATAGAAGACATCCGAACAGCGTCAGAAAGAGGAAGCAAATGGTCACGATGCCACATCTTTAAGGGACCATCCTGACCCTCAGGTCTAATTTGATACACAGGTAACCCAGGAAGTCACTTGCAGATAATATAAGGATGAGATATCAGCTGTCAGCTATTTTATGCTTTCCAGGTACACCTAAATTCTTCAACAAATACTGTCTCCTGGTTGTAATTCTTGAATTTTTACCCTGGATTCAATTTTTTTTATTACTAGCCTCCCGAGTAGTAGCATATTGTCTTCATAAGCTTTCTTAAGCTTTCTTCAAATTCTTTCTTAACTGTTCTACATATGCTCGATGAGATGTTAGAGAGGTGTCATCCACAGAGATCCCCAAAACCAAGTCAATCGGCAGTCTAGCTTCTCTCCTGAACATGAGACAGTATGGGGAGTACCCAGTCGCATCGCTCACAGTACTGTTATAGGCATGTACTAAGGTGGCAATATGATTCCCCCAATTCTGCTTCTTCTCAGGAGGCAAAGTGCCTAACATGTTCAATAGTGTTGAGCGAACCCGGACTGTAACGTTCGGGTCCGTACCGAACTTTCCCCGAACACGGACATTTCAAAAACGTTCGGGTTCGGGTCCGGGGTTCTGGTATTTTACTCCACGTGTTGAGAAGCTGCAGGGCAGCCAATCAACAAGCATTTCACTGGTTTGCCCTTAGAAGCCATCACTTGGGCTTGCAAAAACTTTACAGGCACAAGCCCCTTTCAAGCCATGCCTGGGCTTGCAATGTCAGGCCCAAGCGAGTTGTGATAACTTGTACAATCCGTGAAACGGAGGACTCTTCTTCGTCTTAACCCCCTTAGTATAACGGTGGAATCATGTACGGATATTGTCATGACACTCGCTACGCTGACCCATGAGGGGTATGACAGAGTACAAGTCCTCTCTTCGATCTGACGGCTAACTGAACCAAAACCCCTAGAGACACCTACTGTGGAGAGATTGTAGAGTAGCTCGTATACATCTTGTC
>BLSH010356911.1:367202-384391 GCA_018402905.1 Glandirana rugosa | reverse complement strand
TCATTTGCCACACAGTCGCCCAATTAGACAGTGCACTGAGGTCTGCTTGTAAGTTGGAGACATCCTGCAAGGATGTTATTCCACTGCATAGCTTGGTGTCATCTGCAAACACTGAAATGGTACTTTTAATCCCAGACCCTATATCATTTATAAATATATTGAAAAGTAAGGGTCCCAACACTGAGCCTTGGGGTACACCACTGGTAACCTTAGACCTTTCAGAATAAGAATCATTAACCACTACTCTCTGAATTCTGTCTTTTAGCCAGTTTTCTATCCATTTACAAATTGATCTTTCCAAGCCCCTAGACTTTACCTTACACGTTAGCCATGTGTGGGGAACGGTGTCAAACGCTTTTGCAAAATCCAAGTATACCACGTCCACAGCCACCCCTCTGTCCAAGGTTTTACTTACCTCCTCATAAAAAGAAATCGGGTTTGTTTGACAACTTCTGTCTTTCATGAATCCATGCTGTCTGTTGCTTAAAATATTTTTGTCCAACAAGAACTCATCTATGTGGTCTTTTATTAAACTCTCCAGTATCTTCCCAGCTATAGAAGTTAAACTAACAGGTCTATAGTTATTTGGTAAAGACTTTGATCCCTTTTTTAAATATGGGCACCACATTGGCCCTACGCCAATCCAGTGGTACTATTCCAGTTATTAAGGAGCCCCTAAAAATGAGATACAATGGCTTTGAAATGACAGAGCTCAATTCCTTTATGATCCGTGGATGGATGCCATCTGGTCCAGGTGCTTTATCTACCTTTATTCTGTCTAAATACTTCTGGACCATTTCACTTTTGAGCCATTGTGGATCATTTGGAGCTGTCTCACTACCACCCCCGACGTGGACATGAGCTCCCCCATGCTCCTTTGTATACACAGAGCTGAAGAAAGTATTTAATACGTTTGCCTTCTCTTTGTCCCCAGTCACGCACTCTAGATTATTTTGTAAAGGGCCTACATGCTCAGACCTGACATTTTTACTATTAATATATTTGAAGAATTTTTGGTAGTTTGTCTTACTATCGTTTGCAATCTGTCGTTCGTTGTGAATTTTTGCATCCTTGATTTCCTTTTTACATATTCTGTTATATTCTTTGTAACATTTAAAAGATGATAGTGTTCCCTCATTTTTATACATTTATAACTTTTTTAACTTTGGCCGTGAGCCACATAGGTTTTCTTTTTAGCCTTTTAAACTTATTGCCCATGGGAATATACTTAGCAGTGAGTTCGCATACAGTTTTTTAAAAAAATTCCCATTTCTGTTCTGTGTTCATCGAAGCCAATATTCCCTCCCAGTCTAAGTCCTGGAGAGCACCCCTCATCTTTGTAAAATTTGCTCTCTTAAAATTAAGTGTTTTTATCTTTCCCATGTGTGTTTGTTGCTTGCAGCTTACATTAAATTAAATCATGTTATGGTCACTGTTACCCAGATGTTCTTTTATATGAATATTGGTAATAAGCTCTGCATGGTTTGAGATTACCAGGTCCAGCAAAGCGTCATTCCTAGTTGGGGCCTCAATAAACTGGACCATAAAATTGTCCTGTAATCGGTTTATAAATGTTTGCCCTTTAGCTGTCCCAGCAGTGCCATTACTCCAGTTAATTTCTGGGTAGTTAAAATCCCCCATTATTATCACTGTACCAGCCCTTGCAGCTCTTTCTATCTGTGCAAGGAGCAGAGTCTCCACCTCCTCTCTAACACTGGGAGGTCTATAACAGACTCCAATGATAACCTTTGTAGTGTGCACACCCATATGCAGATCTACCCATAATGCTTCAGACCCATCACACTCTCCATCAACTAGGTCCTCATTCACACTCGCTTTGAGATCGCTTCTCACATAGAGACAGACACCACCACCCCTCTGTTTTACCCTGTCTTTCCGAAAGAGAGCATAGCCAGGAATATTAATAGCCCAGTCATGTGACTGGGCTATGAAGCCAAGATTCAGCTATACCAATCAAATCATAGTTCTCCTTTGTTACATTGTAACAATGTGTCATTTCTTCAGTGTTGTCACATGAAAAGATGAAATAAAATATTTTCAAACATGTGAGTGGTGTAACTATATACATCCCCTTTATTGCAAAATGATTTCATACAGTGCTGTTCAGAAGACAACATCACAAGTCCAATTGCTAGCGAGTTTAATAAATCGAGAATGTATTTTATAATAGACAAAACAAGGAAGGGATAAAGGAAGGAAGCAACTTGGCACCAATCTGTGTACGCAACGCCAATGTTCAACCTGACACAAGTGCTGTAAAATCTTTCAGTTCACAAAATCTCACGAAATGTTCTAAGTGCAGATTCAATAACAGAATCTTTAAAGATTGTCTACATACACGAGTGACAGAGACCATCTCCTCTATTGCTCAGAAGTTACACATTTCTTCATGAAACTTGAAGATTCTAATACTATACTGCAGGGTATTTCAAAATGAATAGCACTTTACAGATTGAGTTTACAGTTTACTACTTGATATGCTTCATGGTTTCAAGTTGTAATATTTGTCCTAGTTTACAAAAACTTATTGTTTTCTTTACAGTTGCATTTATTTTATTTTAAGTGTTAATGTGCAATTGAGGGGAAACACTGTTTGAGTGTGTGTACTCTTACCAAAGAAATAAAATAAAAAAGCTATCCACTTTACAAGTACACCGCTTACAATATCTGCTGAAATCATTTACCTACAATTCTTAATGGATTATTTGTGATTTTCTTAAAATCCATCTTTTACAGCATCCTCTTCATCCAAACTATCTCTGTGGTACTCTAAAAGTAGAGAATTGATCATGTGTATAATGTAAGCTGCATCCTAATGGATCGTTTTGGACTTGAATATTTTAAAATGAGGTGTATTTCACATCAATGCACTTTATATTTTTTTCACTAAACTCCAAATTGTAGTGAACCAAAATCCAAATGGCAAAGAGGAAGGTAAAATTGCCTATGGCTACGGGTGAGCTGGAGAATTTCTCCATATTGGCTATTTTTTACCTCATTTCACATTTGGATTAGCATTTGCTTTAGTTTGCCATTTATTGAATAAACCTGTTGTGTTATAACAAGTGTCTGGATTATTGCCTAAGGAACCTATGTTTTAGGGTATTTTCTCCTTCCTGTCTACCCCTATGACCCTAAAAGTGGGACTTCATGAAAATGGTTAGACAATCTTTAAAGTGATGTTGAAAGTGTAGGGATAGCTGGCACTGTCTTTTTGAAACTAAAAATTCAATCTAAACAACTTGTGATCTCATATGCAGTGCTACAGATTTGATGCAATTTCAAGACAACGTTTGATTACATGTATAGTGTTAAGTGCCACCTAAATAATAAATAGATAAATCCTTAGCATTGCATTCCTCAGTAAACAATATTAAACAGTGTAAAAACTTTCAGTAATACTTGTGCATATGGATAAAGTTCATATAAATAATAAAGTGCCGTTGTTGTCCAAAAATGAGTCCAAGGTTCTGTTTTTTCAAAAAGTGACTTTGTGCAGTATTCACAATTGATATTGTGCAGAGACATTGTGGATCGTTCCTCAAAAGTGACTTTGTGCTGTGTTCACATTTGTTATTGTGCAGAAAAATGGTGGGTCCACACGTGCTCCCCCAATGTGTCCTCACTCCCCAGAGAGCGGTACCCCTGCAGGGGTGAACCGCATGTGTACAACTTTACACATGGATGTCCTGGTCCTAGGTTGGATCGTTCTTCAATCACCGTTTATTTTTCAATAAAATTTATTTTTTCTTGATCCATGCAGAACAAAGATTCCAAATAAAATGATTGATATTAGCAGCACTAACATAACCAGCAAGATCCAAATTACACAGCCTGAAGGGTGACAGCGTCCCTCGTGGACCCCCCCCCCCCCCGACCATCAGTGCCAGAGGACCGCTGGTTATGTTAGTGCTGCTAATATCAATCATTTTACAGTATCTCACAAAAGTGAGTACACCCCTCACATTTTTGTAAATAATGTCCGCTCGAGACCCGCGATCGCCTGACAGAGCTGCAGAATGGGGAACCGCCGATGTAAACACGGCAATTCTCCGTTCTGTTACAGGGGACATAACAGATCTACTGATCCCTGTCACTGGGATCAGTTAGATCTGTTATGTCCCGGCCAGCCCATCCCCCACACAGTTAGAACACAGTTAACCCCTTCACTGCCCCCTTAGTGTTAACCCCTTCACTGCTAATGAAATTCATACAGTAATCAGTGGACATTTAAATCTCTGATTTCTGTATAAATGTCATTGGTCCCAAAAAAGTGTATAAAATGTCCGACATTACCGCTGCAATAACGCAGTCCCGATAAAAATCACAGATCGCCACTAGTAAAAAAATAAAAATAAAAATAATAAAAACGCCATAAATCAATTCCCATAGTTTGTAGACGCAATAACTTTTGCGCAAACCAATCAATATATGCCAATTGCGATTTTTTTTAACCAAAAATATGTAGAAGAAAATATCTCGGCCAAACCCAATGAATAATTTTTTTTATTTTTTTTTGGATCTGTATTATAGCAAAAAGTAAGAAATATTATTTTTTGCAAAATTGTTGCTCTTTTTTTGTTTATAGCAGCGATCAGAAATGACACAAAGGTGATCAAATACCACCAAAGGAAAGCTCTATTTGTGGGGAAAAAAAAGGACGCAAATTTCGTTTGGGTACAATGTCGCACAACCACGCAATTGTCATTCAAAATGCGACAGCGCTGAAAGCCGAAAATTGATCTGGGCAGGAGGGGGGTTTAAGTGCTCAGTAATGAAGTGGTTAAAAACCTCTAAAGTCAGAAAGATCTGATGGAAAATTAAACACTTTTTTCATGATAGCTGTGCCAGTCACATCCAGGGGAGGTGTAACTAGGGCTAAATCATGGGCAGAAACAAAAGTGCTTCAACTCCTGCATGGCAGAGCATTTAGCACTGGAACTGAAGGTGTATGCTCTATAAACAGACTGCTTAAGTTACAGCTGTTTTGGTGCCTGTTACCTGTATATCCCTTTTAAGTAGTGAATTGATATGTGTAAGCTGCATTTGTTTGTATTGTCTGTTGCATATGTGGGTTTTCTGTTTCCAGCATTTGCAGATTTTTAGCTATTGTTAATTAATTAATTTTTTATGGTTGAGTAACTTGGCACATCTGATTTCCTGGTTATGTGACTGTTGTATTGTACAGTATTGTGGTCCTACATCATCAGCACTTATACTGCTGTTATTTCTGTTGTTTCAATTCATGTGTTATTATGCACAAGGATGTGTACTGGCTTTGGACCACTCCCATCTCCACCCATTTATGAGAGAGGTCTTCTGGAACATGTGATGTGACCTATTTGCTATAAAAATGTGATAATGCAGCAGTATAGTTTGGCTCTGAGGAAGAGGGGATTACCCCTTGAAACGGGTTAGACATCCAGAAGGTCCCCCAGTGTGCTGGATAAGGTCCTGGTGAACTGGTTGCTGTATGTCCATTGTGGACCTTGACTTGCCTTTTAAACATGCAGTTGTTTGTGAGTATGTTTTCTTCCTTTTAATTCAATAAATATACTTGGGTAATGCGCAAGGCTCTTTTTTCTTTTATGGTGTTTCCATTGGGTGTTCCCTAACCCTTGGAGGGCAGCAAGACCTGTGCACTTATTGGGAACCACAGCTACTTCCACTGCCATCGCACTACTGCTTGAGCGCAGGAGATTTTGTTTGACTGTGATTAGGTCTGGTACAGGTGATCATATTACCCCTATCCTGGAGTCCTTGCACTGGCTACCCATCAGGTTTCGCATAGACTTTAAGATCCTCTTGTTCACCTACAAGAATCTTTATGGCTTGGCACCCTATTATCGCTCTGAACTTTTTTCAATGTACTCCCCCCCTTGTAACCTCGGCTCCTCAAATTCTGGTTTACTGTGTGTCCCCCCCTACTCACCTACACTCAATGGGAGACAGAGCCTTCTTCTATGCTCCGATTAATGCCCTGGAGTGGTATCCATTCACTATAGCATTGTGTATAAGTCCTGGGGGCAACTGGGCATCGATAGACCTACTTGCCTTATGGGAAAGGGGGCTGCTATAGGTGAAGAACACAGAAGCTAGCTATAGTGTCTGATCACCTGCATTAGGGGTAAGCATGACACTATCACAAGCCTTTAATAAGATTTTTTTCTCTGTGAAGATGGACTTTACACAGGCTTGTATATTTGCTGAGGAGTTTTGCAAACTGACACGCCAAGTCCAGGAACTGTCTGTGCATGTAAACGCACCTCCAGCAGTAACACAAGAACTAGAGCCCAAGGTTAACCCGTCTGATTGTTTTTCTGGTGACCCCCATAGGTTTTCTTACTCTAAGAATAGTTGTATGCTATACTTTGAGCTTAGACCACACTCTTCTGGTTCTGAAGTGCACCTGATTTTTTCATGGTTGTAGGGAGACCCCCAGTCTTGGGCTTTTAGTCTCCCTGCAGATGACCCAGCCTGAGGGTCAGTCAAAGCATTTTTCAAGGCCTTGGGTTTACTCTATGATGATCCTCTCCATGCCCACTCAGCTGAAACAAATCTAGGTTATTATGTCAGGATAAACGCACCACTGAACAATACTGTTTTGATTTCTCCCATTGGGCACCTGACTCAGGGTGGAATGACCCATCTCTAAGAAGTCAGTCCAGGTTAGGCTTATCAGACTCCATTAAGGACTCCTTAGTACACTAACCTGAACCAAAGTCATTGAATGAAGCCATGCAAGTAGCCATCCATATAGACAGGCTTTTAAGGGGAAAGGCGTGCAGAGAGGTTTGTTCCCTTGCCCCCTAGCACTCAGCCCGCCACTTTCCCATCAGCCCTTCCTGGGTCCTCTTAACCTCTCCAGGAGGAGCCAATGCAAATTGGCGCTACTCATTTATCCTCTGGGGAGAAGGCTAGAAGAAGATCTGAGGGACTCTGCAACCTCTACCACTTTGTCGCCAGCTGCTCTAATAAGCCAGGAAACGCCATGAGTCTATTGCGGGTGGGGTCTGCTTTAGACTTTACAGTGCCAGGTACCCCCCCCCCCAAGATAAACTATTTGTTTCTGCACAACTTAGTTTTGCCAAGTTCTCTCATCACCCCTCAGCCTTCATTGATTTGGTGCAGCTAGCAATTTCATTGATAGGCACCTAGCACACTGTATACAGATTCCCTTGACTAATATGCACAGACCCTTTTCAGTCTTAGCTGTTGATAACTCTCCCCTGTCCATAGGCCTAGTCACCTGTGCACTGTACCTATTACTCTGACCATTGGGGAATTTCATAGTGACTCAATCAGCTTTTACTTGATAACATCTCCTGCCTATTCCCTTATCTTAGGGTATCCCTTGCTTAAACTTCATAACCCTCACATTGATTGGGCTACAGTGGAGATTGGTCCTGGTCCCAGACCTGCCTCCAGCACTTCATTAAAACTGCTAACCAGTTGACCATTTGTAACTCTTTTGTGGCCAATACCACTCACTTGCCTTTATTACAGTCCTATTTGGATCCTGATCAACTTTTCCAAGTGTGAGTTTGCTTAACAATTTGCCTTTATATGACTGCTGTAGCAGAAGACACTGACAAGTTTATTAAATCCTCTACAGGCCAGCTCTCCAGCCAATTGCCACAGCCTGAATCTTTTCCTCCTGGAGGCCAAATCTGCTGTCTCACACATTGAGCCCTGCTTGGAACCTTCCTCTACGTTTCACAATATCTTACCTCCAGCACAAGTAATGGGGGCCCTTTCCCCTGACCTTTTGGACTCTATTTTAAAGGCTCTCTGTTTGTCCTGCTCTGCTGTTTGGATTCCCTCATTAATGACCTTGGATCGGATATCGACTACTCTCTAAACTCTGCCTGCCTTTAGTCTAAGGATTGACCCTGACTATCCTGAACCTTGTCTGCCTTGTACTTGGACTGTCATTGAACCACTCTGCCTGTCTGCCAACCGCAAGTACCGGTTTGCTTTTATTCATTAGCGCTTGCCTCGGCGTGATGGCCAGGCACTATAGCATTGTGTATAAGTCCTGGGGGCAACCAAGTACCAGTAGGCCTGCTTACCTTATGGCAAAGGGGGCTGTTATATGTGAAGAACACAGAAGCTAACTACAATATAGTGTCTGACCACCTGTGTTAGGGGTAAGCATGACACCAGTGAAGTAAATATACGCAAAGTGTCCTACATGTGGACACCTTTAACCCTGTGCTGGGTTCTGACACTCGAGACAAGAGTACCATATTTGTAATCCACTGGTAGAGAAACACTCCCAAAATATCCTAGGGTGGATGAAGTTGAATGTAGGGAGAGGGCGATGCAAATAGGATCTAGCAGGAACCAGCAAAATCAGTGCATACAAGGATGGCCAAAGACCTCTCAGAAATCAGATGCCCTTTAAATGTCTTCTTGTCAGTTGCCGGATAACTAGACTAGATAGTGATGAATGCAACCCAGGGCACACAATCCCCAAGTTAGGTGATGCTGACTGCAGAATAGATACCTCAGTCTCTAGAGGTTTCCGCACCTCTAGCATATCTTTAGACATCAGGTGAAAGGGAGCACAGCACATTCGAGCTCTCCTCTCTAGCCTAAACCTCCCTTACAAGTCCTTTCTGTGTGTCCCTCTGCTTCCACCATAGCCTTGCTTGCTGCCTGGGCTCACTCTGCTTCCTCTGCCTGTGCCATGAGTGGAGTTAAGGCCGGCTGCCAATACAGCCAATCACAGTCCTCTAGTCTCTGTGCTTCCTCCCACTGACCTGTTTATTGGCATAAAGGGGCCGCGTGCCAGGGCTAAAAGACATAAACAAATATTCTCTCTCTGCACTAGTGTATAGTATCCCAGTTTATAGAACTGTAGGCTGACAGGCATAAACATTGACTTAATGTAGAACTATGGTTTCCCAAGAAATGTATGTGGTGCAACATTTCATTGGAACATTTTTCTGCACCCCAGTTCCTATGTTTTCATGCATAATTGAGTCACTTAGCCTTGTTTCCAGGTCCTATGCACAAAAATATAAGAAGTGGGGTGCATAAAATGGCAGTGGGTGCTCTGGACCAATGAGCCAAAATTTGAAATATTTGGCTGTAGCACAAGGCAGTTTGTTCATGAAGGGCTGGAGAGCGGTGCAATAATGAGTGTCAGCAGGCAACTGTGAAGCATGGTTGATGTTCCTTGCAAGTTTGGGGCTGCATTTCTGCAAATGGAGTTGGAGATTTGGTGTCAATGGTGTCCTCAAGACTGAGAAATATAGGCAGATACTTATACATTATACCATATCAGGGAGGTATGTGTGATTGACCCCAAATCTATTCTGCAGCAGGACAACAATCCCAAATACACAGCCAATGTCATTAAGAACTATCTTCAACATAAAGAAGAACAATGAGCCCTAAAAGTGATGGTTTGCCTCCCACATAGCCCTGATCTCAACACCATTGAGTCTGTCTGGGATTACATGAAGAAATAGAAGGATATGAGGCTGCCTACATCCACACAAAATCTGTGGTTAGTTTCCCAAGATGTTTGGAACTACGTACCTGCCGAGTTCCTTCAAAAACTGTGCGTAAGTGTACCAAGAACAATTGTTGCTGGTTTGAAGGCAGAGGGTCGTCAAATCAAATATTGACCTGGTTTGGATTTCTCTTCTGTTCATTTACTTTTCATTTTGCTAATTGATAAAAATAAACAATTAACACTTCTACTTCTGAAAGCATTCTACATTTACAGCATTTGTTCACACCTGCCTGGCAATTTTGGGCCACTACAACTTGTTTACTTGATTGGTCTCTTTTTGTGTCTTCTCCTTCTGTTTAGTGCTCTGTAATAGCTAGACCCATCCCATTTCTTCCATATTCCCTAAATAAGTCATTGTTTGTACTTCACAGAGACAGAGCATAGGAAAGGCATTACTTATCTATACTTCAAACGATTAGAAAAACATCCTCTGTACTGCAATTTGAAGTAAAACTGTGCTGGATTCAACTTCTGGTTCTTAGGCCCCTTTCACGCGCGCGGATCGGTCGGGTCCGCCTGTCACTTTTTCAGGCGGACCCCAACGGACGCTCCATTGCTATCTATGGAGCAATGGATGTCACCGGTCTGATCCGCCAAAAACAGATGGATGGAAACCATATTTTCCATCTGCCTGGCGGATCGGATGAACACGGACAGATGTTCCGTGTTTATCCAATTCTCCATAGAGGAGAATGGAGCTGTGACAGGTCAGTCCTGTGCAGAGACTGTCCTGTTATCCGCCGGCTCAGCGGGGATCAACGGATGGATCCCCGCTGAGCAGCGGCGCCCATCAAAACAGGCTCCGATAGTGTGAAAGAGCCCTTATTGAAAAATTAAGCTGCCTGTGGATGGTGCCAAATCAGCAGGTCACCATACTGTCCAAAGAGACTGGGTCTAATAAGTTATCTTGATGCATAAAGTGGCGTTTGAAACAGAAGAGCACACAAAAAAAGCAGTGCTTGATGAGCAGTTTACATTTGTAAACTAAATGTGGGGAGTCTGAATTTACAATTGATCATAGACCCCATTATTTAACACAAACTAAAGTCTGGATCACAATTTCCTTTTATATATTATTACAATAAGTATAGGGGTCTTGTAACTTTTCCTAGTTTGGGGTCTTGGTTTTGAACATTTCATTTTAGAACATTTTGTGTCTATACTTCCCCATTTCCAATCAGGGCAAATCTGAACATCTGCTTTCTGCACAATGATTTTCACCCACTCAGACAATTGCTTTTGTTGTCTGTTCACTTCAGAAATAAATAAAAGAATAATTGCTTAGTGGCTGTTCTGCAGAGCATAGTCACTGTCGGCATACATTTTACTAAATACTCAGAATCCATGATAGAAATGCAGTAATTTCATCCATGAATGAATGTAATATTAAAAGGCTGTACTCAAGCTTATGAAATATTGTCAAGCAATGATAGAAATGCCTTACTACATTCTATGTCGAGGTTTACACTTCTAGGGGTTGAAATTAAACCATATGCCAGGGCAAACAAACAACATATGCAGGACATGCATGCATGCAATACAAACATTTTCCATGTTTTTTTCCTATTACAGATGCTGAAAGTACAGAAAAATACCCGTTGATCTGCCATAAATGCATTCAGCTGTTAAGCCCTGTTGCTGGCTGTAAATACACCGCATTTTTGTGGAATGAGTTGTGTAAGCCCTAGGGTTGTCACCTTTTCTTCAAGTCAAACCCGAACACTTCAGCCGCACTAGGCGAAAACATTTTTTAGAAAAGTCCTTACAATAAGATGCCCATGACTAATTTTATGACATAATTCCAAACTGGATTGCTAAATTTTCACCATGCATGTGTAAGGATTCCAATCACAACCAGGGGCACAAGGATGGGTTCTCACCTTTTAAAGCAGAGGTCATACAGAGCCTTTTCCTCTTTAAGAGTTGGGAATAGCTAAACTCTCTGGCAGATCAAATCCTCTCCTTTAACCACTTCAGCCCCGGAAGGATTTCCCACTGTAGGACCAGAGCACTTTTTGCGATTCGGCACGGCGTCATTTTAACTGACAATTGCGCAGTCATGCGACGTTGTACCCAAACAAAATTTGCATCTTTTTTTCCCACAAATAGAGCTTTCTTTTGGTGGTATTTGATCACCTCTGCGTCATTTCTGATCACCGCTATAAACAAAAAAAGAGCGACAATTTTGCAAAAAAAACCTGTTTTTCTTACTTTTTGCTAAAATACAAATCCAAAAAAAATATAAAAAAGATTTTTTTCATCGGTTTTGGCCGATTTATATTCTTCCTCATATTTTTGGTAAAGAAAAAAATCGCAATCAGCGTTTATTGATTGGTTTGCGCAAAAGTTACCACGTTTACGGATGATGAGAATTCCTTTCTGGGATTTTTATTTTTTTTTATTTTTTTTTTTACTAGTAATGGCGGCGATCTGCAATTTTTAGCGGTACTGTGATATTGGACATTAACACTTTTTTGGGACCAATGAAATTTATACAGCCATCAGAAATTTAAATGTCCACTGATTACTGTGTAAATGTCATTGGCAGTGAAGGGGTTAACCTGCAGGGGGAGATCTAGGGGTTAACTGTGTTTCCTAGGCGTGTTCTAACTGTGAGGGGGCTGGGCTACCATGGGCATAAGCGATCCAGTGACAGGGATCAGTAGATCTCCTATGCCCGCACTGACAGAGCGGGGAACCGCCGTGTTTACATCGTTCTTTTGCTGTGACCACTCATCGCGGCTCACCGGCGGACATCAGGTCTACCTGAGCCATCTGGCACACTCCCCTGGAGTACAGTGGTGCGCACGCACCCCTAGTGGCCACTCCGCAAATCGGAGTTTATTTACGGCGATTTGCAGGACACGTCCACACTGCCGCAGTAAATATACTGCGCGCGGTGTGGAAGTGGTTAATAGGTCCACTCCACAAAGCACGTTAACCATCCATAAAAAGGATATAAAGAATAGGACAGATAGTGCTCACTGTTTACAAACAACTCATTTTTTTAATCACTTGACCTTGGGAAGAATTATCCCCCTTCATGACCAGGCCATTTTTTGCGATACAGTACTGCGTTACTTTATCTGACAATTTTGTGGTCATGCAACGCTGTACATAAATTAAATGTATGTAATTTTTTTCCTACGAATAAAGCTTTCTTTTGGTAGTATTTGATCAATACTCGGTTTTTTATTTTTTGCGCTATAAACAAAAAAAAAAAACTTACATTTTGGAAAAAAAAACAAAACAATATTTTTTTACTTTCTAGTATAAAATATATCCAATAAAAAAACAAAAAAAAAGTTATAGCATCTACCAACTATGGGATATATACTGGAATTTTTTTTTTTTTACTAGTAATGGTGGCGATCAGTGACTTATAGGGGGACTGCATATTGCAGCGGACATTTTGACACTGCCAACTGTTGCACATAAGTGCTTGAGACAGCTATATAATCATAAACAAGGTGTAGAACTCAAAAGTTGATAGCAAGGGGTTTATCCTAAAAAAGACATAACACCTTGAATAAAAACCATAGGCATAAGCATATAAGGATATAAAAAATAGTCAATATAAATTAATCCATATAAAATCGCAGCTGAACGCTTGAATGTGTTGAATGCAAAAAGTGGGAAACAATTGTGATGAGGCACTTTGTGGGGTCTACACATGAATGGCCCAAATTACTGCTCAAGGAAGAAGGGTGAGAACTGGACCTGCTTGTGTGTATGGTGACCAAAAGTCAAGGAAACTGCTAGGAAGCACCTTGCTGGGATGGCGCAGCTGTGAGGTTAAGACCAGAAAGCCGGGAGTCTTACCCATAGGTATGTGGTAAATGCCGGCCGAGGAACATCCCTGTCAGGTAGGCTGGGAGAGTGAGGAAGGAGGCCGAAGGTGTCGCGCCTCACCCCTCCTGGGGGAGGATATGGACTACCGACCTGTGGATAGAGGGGGCTGGTGTGCCGTGCGATGGTGTGGCGATCCGCTCGTTCCTGGCTGAGCGGTGGGCGCCTGTGCGGCTGAGCGGCTAATGCGGCTGAAGCCAGCTGGTCACATGGCGTGTGGTGCGCGCCTGCTGACGGGAATCTCCTCTGTGGAATGGGCTGGGGTTGGCTGTGAAGTGGTCCGCCCGACCTGTCAGAGCCTGGGGAAGTCGCAGGGGGGAAAGATCAAAGCTCCTGTCACAATGACGACAGGTTTCGTGCATCTGCACTTTGTCAAGTCATGTGACAGAAAGGAGCTGGGAGTTTTTATAGGGAGTTGGAAATTCAATTGAACATGGGTCTTAACCCTTTGTAGTGAAAATAAAAATGCCAACTTGGGCATAGGCGTCCTGCAATTCAGTGACTACAATGTTAAAATAAAAGTACAAATAAAACTAATACTGTCTTGCTGCTTGTGTGATGTAATTAAAAAATAATTAAGGAGTGTGTGGAAATGAAATTGATATGGGCATGAATCTTTGCCCTGTGTGGTGCAAAAATCTAAACAGAGATCTAACATCCTGCTACAAAGAAAGATATTGTAGATGACTATAATTGGGACTGATTGGAATATGAAAAGGATCTTGTTTAACTGCTTATTGGTCCGGAAGTGTGGGAGATGTTGGTGGAGTGACATCTTCGCTCCAATGATAGAGCAGTTCTGTACAGAATCACAAAAACAAGCATTGATAGGAATTGTAATATAGAGCACATTGAGGGGAAAAAAAAAAAAGGACAAGAAAAGAAAAAAACCCGGAGTTTTTAATTTGGTTATTAGGGGAAACTGAGTACAAAATTCTTGAGTGTTCCTTGGGTAGTTAGGTGAGATGATTGGTTTCAATCTCCTCATTCAACCCATGGGGTGCAAGCATGTTCAATTTAAAAATCCAAAATGCTTCCTTCTTGCACAATAGTGCAAATTTGTCATTGAATGTCAGGGATCTGTCTGAAATTTTTTCGATCACCATGACCTCCAGGCATCTGATGTCATGATTATGGTGGGTAAGGAAATGGCGCGGTACACTCTGTTGGTCGCCTTTGTGTATTGATCTCCTATGTTCCCCTATTCTCTTGCGGAGAAGGCGAATGGTTTGACCAACATAGAGTAAGTTGCAGGGGCATTTGAGGACGTAAACTACGAAGTCTGAGGAGCAGGTGATAAATTGTCTAATCTGGAACTCGTGACCTTTGAAGTCGCACACACTGGTCTTCCCGTGAGTGATGAACTGACATGTTAGACATGCTCGTTTCCGACACTTGAAAATCCATGTTCTACTGTGTTTCCAGTGACAGAACGGGGACTGCTAGTGTAAACAAGCGGATCCCCATTCTGTCAGGGGGGAAGGAGCGCAATTGTATGCTCCCTGTGTTTGGGAGCTGCAATCACTCTCCTTCGTCAGTCAGCCCAGCCCCCATACAGAGATTGGGCCTGGTCTGCTGACCCTTTTTATAGCCTCTCCCAGAGTTCTTTCCTTGGAGCAGATGGCTTTCTGGGAGGTATTGTCCTGGGATAGTACTGCAGATCCAGGATGTCTGTTCAGGAGACTACAGTTCCAACAAAATGCTCTCTGCTTGGCTCAGAAAGATGATGCATGTAATCCGAGCCCAGGACTAGAGGAACACAGACAGCTAGAGAGGTCAAACGAGCATTAATAGTAACCGTCAGTGGGATAATGTAAATGAATATGCTCTCCTAGGGTCCCAGACTCCCGCCACTTGTCTCCAAGCCAGCCGTATCAATTACCACGGAACAGGGTATATAGGGAGAGAAATGCTCCAATAGTGTAATTTGCTTATCATAATATATATATATAATTTGCATCGCATTGTAGCCCATTATGTGTCACTTACCTGCAAACGAAGCCTGCGATGTCCAGCGTTGTCCCCTGTGCAGGCAGCGTCCATCTTCTGCCCCTCTTCCTTCTGCAGCCGTGATCGTGCATGCGCGTGGGAGCTGCCCGTCTCGGCACGATCTCAGTGAGGAAACGGCACAGAGACCGTTTCTTCACTGCGCATGTGCCAAAATGAGGTTGGCACATATAGTGCACTGCATATCTCCTGAACCGTGCAGGTTTGGGAGATATGCAGATCACCTACAGTTAAGCCATATTATAGGCTTACCTGTAGGCAGGGCCGGCGTTAGCATAAGGCAACTTACGGTGCCTGGCCGGGGGGGGCGCCAAACCCAGGTGTCTTTCAACAAGTGCTCAACTTCCTGCTCATCATTCAAAGTCCGCGCCTAGTCCTCTCCACTACAGACATCACCCCACCTCTGGCAAATGACAGTAGGGGGCCCCACTCCCAGCATCCCAAAGAACCGGGCTGGACTCTCTGCTACTTCACCTCGGTGGGGATTTGACCCTTCACAGTATGGAGCTGTCGGCACCAGAGATGGCATCACAGTGAGTGTTCTATTAGTTGGGGGAGCCCCAGCCTCTGTCTTCTCCATAACTGCCAGGAAGTGGGACACCCTGGATTGTCACAGGGAGTTCTATTGAGCTGTCTGATGGATGAGCTCTGTGCCTTCTTGTCAGTCACTTTCCTCACCTCCCCCTCTGTAACTTGCCAGCTTGGAATGCTCCGCAGTGGCAGTGCTGAAAGAATCATAAATCTCTGAGGGAGGGGACGTGAAGGAGCGCTCAGGAGGGAGGGGGAGGGGGATGTAGAGCTGTCATGTCTACTGCCTATGTCAGCTCCACTGAGGACAACGCTGCTTGTATGCTGACAGACCCCCACTGTATGCACAGCATGTCAGTGCACACACAGTCCCTGACCTGGAGAGCAGTCCCTGACCTGGAGAGCAGTCCCTGGTAGAGAGAAGTCCCTGTTAGAGAGACAGTCCCTGACCTGGAGAGCAGTCCCTGACCTGGAGAACAGTCCCTGGTAGAGAGACAGTCCCTGAACTGGAGAGCAGTCCCTGGTAGAGAGACAGTCCCTGACCTGGAGAACAGTCCCTGGTAGAGAGACAGTCCCTGAACTGGAGAGCAATCCCTGGTAGAGAGACAGTCCCTGACCTGGAGAGCAGTCCCTGGTAGAGAGACAGTCCCTGACCTGGAGAGCAGTCACTGGTAGAGAGACCGTCCCTGACCTGGAGAGAAGTCCCTTGTAGAGAGACAGTCCCTGACCTGGTGAGAAGTCCCTGGTAGAGAGACAATCCCTGACCTGGAGAGCAGTCCCTGGTAGAGAGACAGTCCCTGACCTGGAGAGCTGTCCCTGACCTGGAGAGCAGTCCCTCTCCTTCACCCACTACTCCTATGTATGGCACCATCCCTTATTAATAGGGACTGTCTTTTATTGTTCTCCATCCCTCTTAATGGAACTATCATGGTTCTAATCCCTGTTTCGTAAGGACAGTCCCTGATGTATAGAGGAATAGCGTTTTTTACCGGACCAGTAATTCCCCCATTCAGAAAGGCCCCGACTTCAACAATTGTTCCTGGCAGAGATATTACCTGATATTGCCATATATTGTACCTGAAGGAGATATGTAGTCCCTGACAGGAATGCTTTGTCCCTAATCTTGGTACTATCAAGGTAATTCTCCCTACCTCTTGTTATTTTCTGTCAGGGATAATTATTCCCTACCACGGTATGTATCCTCATCACCCACTTCCTCTCCCTGACGAGAGGTCCAGTCCCTGTCGAGAGGTCCAGT
>BLSH010356911.1:274312-304755 GCA_018402905.1 Glandirana rugosa | reverse complement strand
CCTTCACCCACAGTTGATCCAGAGGAAGGCAAAAAACCCCAGCAAAGCGTGATCCAATTTGCTATAACGGGGGAAAAATTCCTTCCTGATTCCCCGAGAGGCAATCGGATTTACCCTGGATCAACTTTACCTAAAAATGTTAGTACCCAGTTAGGCACAGCCATAACCCCCGAACGCTACCTAGCACCCCCTTCACCACACATGTCACCCCTGAGCTCCCCATCCACTCACTGCATACTGTCCATCTACACACCATGCCCTGCCTACCACACACTCTGCCACTTAGAGGTTACATCGACCCACAGACCCCTGTTCTATGTGTCCAATGAGGGTGCTACTGACATCCCCCCACCCACCATGTGCCTGGCTGCTCCTTAATGTGTATGTTTGCACGCAGGGAATGCTCGGAGGAACATGATGATATGGGGGAAGGGGAGGGCCAGAGATGACAGGTGGTGTGCCTAGGTCCAGATACAGATGAGCTTACCATTACTGTAATATATCATGTTAGAACTCTGGGCGCATGGGTTAAGTCACGTAGAAGTTTGAGCTGGGTGTCATGTACTGCTCATTATCATAGTGGCTCTGTGATCCAGCATTGTCTATGGGAGCCGTATAGTGTGTGTTGGGGTAGACTGCATTCGTAGGAGTTTATACACTACTATCACCCACTCTATCCCTCACTTTCACTTCAGCTGCTGTAGTTGGTCACTATTGTTGTGACTAAAGCTAATGGATGCACTGACCCACCCATCCTGGGCCAGCTTGTGCTCACTAACCAGGGTTTTCCACCACTCCTCCTCTTGAACTCCACCAGAGTTTTCCACCACTCCTTCACTCCTCCAATGACCTAGCCTTAAGTCAGGTCATCCTCTAATGCAGCACTGCTGTCTCTCCTCCTTTACATCTTGCTCGTGCAGGTTTGGGTAAAGACAATAAAAACCACCATAGTGTAAAACCTTTTATTAACCACTTCAGTCTGGATGGTTCATGACCAGGCCATTTTTTGCTATCCGGCCTTGCGCTACTCTAACTGGCAATTGCCTGGTCATGCAACACTGTATGCAAATGAAATTCATATAAATTTTTTCAAACAAATAGAGATTTCTTTTGGTGGTATTTGATCACCACCGGGTCTCTTATTTTTTTTTTTATATAAATGAAAAAAGAACAAAAATGTTTTTTTAAAAAATCCAGTGTTTTTTTTTACTTTCTGCGATAAAACACATCCAATAAAAATTAAAAAAAAAAAATCGAATTTCTTCATAAATTTGACCAAAATGTATTCTGCTACTTTCTTTGGTACTTGTACTGCTACTGTCTTTTGGTAAAGAATAATCCAATACTGTTAGTGTATATTAATTGGTTTGCATGAGAGTTATAGCATCTACAGACTATGGTATACAGTGCCTTGAAAAAGTATTCATACCCCTTGCAGTTTTTCACATTTTGTCATGTTACAACCAAAGGCGTAAATTTATTTTATTGGGATTTTATGTGATAGACCAACACAAAGTGGCACATAATTGTGAAGCAGAAGGAAAATGATAAATGGTTTTCAAAAATGTTTACAAATAAATATCTGAAAAGTGTGGTGTGCATTTGTATTCAGCCCCCTTTACTCTAATTCTCCTATCTAAAATCTAGTGGAACCAATTGCCTTCAGAAGTCACCTAATTAGTAAATAGAGTCCACTTGTGTGTAACTTAATATCAGTATAAATACAGCTGTTCTGTGAAGCCCTCAGAGGTGTGTTAAAGAACCTTAGTGAACAAATAGCATCATGAAGGCCAAGGAACACACCAGACAGGTCAAAGATAAATGTGTGGAGAAGTTTAAAGCAGGGTTGGGTTATAAAAAAAAATCCCAAGCTTTGAACATCTCACAGAGCACTGTTCAATCCATCATTAGAAAATGGAAAGAATATGGTGCACCTGCCAACCTACCAAGTCATGACCGTCCACCTAAACTGACAGGGCAGGCAAGGAGAGGATTAATCAGAGAAGCAGCCAAGAGGCCCATGGTAACTCTGGAGGAGCTGTAAAGATCCACAGCTCAGGTGGGAGAATCTGTCCACAGGACAACAATTAGTTGTGCACTCCACAAATCTGGCCTTTATGGAAGAGTGGCAAGAAGAAAGCCATTGTTGAAAGAAAGCCAAGTGGGGGACACAGCAAGCATGTGGATGAAGGTGCTCTGGTCAGATGAGACAGAAATTGAAATTTTTGCCCTAAAAGCAAAATGTTAAGTGTGGCGGAAAACTAACACTGCACATCACCCTGAACACACCATCCCTACTGTGAAACATGGTGGTGGCAGCATCAGGTTGTGGGGATGCTTTTCTTTAGCAGGGACAGAGAAGCTGGTTAGAGTTGATGGAAAGATAGATGGAGCCAAATACAGGGCAATCTTAGAAAAAAACCTGTTAGAGTCTGCAAAACACTTGAGTCTGGGGCAGAGGTTCACCTTCTAACAGGACAATGACCCTAAACATACAGCCAGAGCTACAATGGAATGGTTTAGACCAAAGCATATTAATGTGTTAGAATGGCCCAGTCCAGACCTAAATCCAATTCAGAATCTGTGTCAAAATTGCTGTTCACAGACGCCCTCCATCCAATCTGACAGAGCTTGAGCTATTTTGCAGAGAAGAATGGGTAAAAAATGTATTCTCTAGAAGTGCAAAGCTGGTAGAGACATCCCCAAAAAGACGTGCAGCAGTAATTGCAGCGAAAGGTGGTTCTAAAAAGTATTGACTCAGGGGGGCAGAATACAAATGCACCCCACACTTTTCACATATTTATTTGTAAAAAAATGTAAAAATCAGTTTTCATTTTCCTTCCACTTCACAATTATGTGCCACTTTGTGTTGGTCTATTACATAAAATCCTAATAAAATACATTTGTACTCGGTGTCTCCAGTAATCGTATGAAGGAAAATAACAAAGGGGGTAAGTGACCTGAAGCGTGCCATAGGTAGGGCGGGTGGGGCACAAGAAGAACATCAACAGCCTTGAGGAGAGGGGGGGCAGGTTTAGATGCAGCCCGACTCCTCCCAGAAATTCAGGCTGACCTGAGGTCAGCCTTTTCATTTGTACTTGAAGTCTCCAATAATCGTAGTGCCTAACCAACTGATTAATCGTAAGAATGTGTGAATTCAGAGCGAGTAAACTCACTTGGTCTGAGGAAACCATGGAATGCCAAATATATTACTGCTTTAAGCACCAAACTACGTAATCGCCCAAAAGGAGACCTACTGAGCATATCTGACATACCACGGAATATCTGGCCCATGAAAGGCATCGTCACGTACCTGGTGGAAGAGTCTGACTTATGCAGCGGGCAACCTCCCTTACGACCCTGACTCGGGAACCCCTGGTAGAGTAGACAGGTGGCTTGGGAGTGCAGGATGGCACGAGGGTCGGACTGGGTCACTGGTGTTGATGAGAAGTCTGTTGGTGCACTAGTAGCGTGGTCGTACAGGCTGGGTTGTGAACCGGGCTGGCGGTGCGGTACAAGAGGAGCAGGCAGGTGGGTAATCTGGTCCAAGCAGGGTCGTCAACAGGCGGGCAGCAAAGGTATCAGAGGATCAGGGAATAGAGTGGTTGTAGGCAAGCCGGGGGTCAGTGCAGGCAGAAATCAACAAGGTCAGGCAGGCCGGGTCACAGGAACAGGTAGTCAGGTACAGGTAGCTCAGGAAACACACACTAAACGCTGTAGATCAGACAGCACTGGCTGCAGGGCGTGCACAGTTGAAATAGAGCCGTTTCGTGCAGTTTCCGGCGCGGGCGCGCGTGAATGCGCAAATAGCGCTAGAGAGTGCAGGAAATGCAGGATTTTCCCCTAACATTGCCCCCCCCCCCCCAAGGGGCAGCCTCCGGATGCCCAGCCGGGCCTTTAGTTCAGGGTGGTTCCTCCAGAAAGTCCTGATACGTTCCTTGGCATGGATGTGTTCCTCAGGTTCCCAAGAATTTTCTTCAGGTCTGTACCCCTTCCAATTGATCAAGAACTGTGTCACACCCCTTTTTACTCTTCTCCCTGATGAAGGCTTCTGCGGTTTGTGTAGCCGTGGGGGTGCCTTTCTTGGGGATGAAATGTGCCATCTTAGTGAGACGGTCTACTACCACAAAGATGGTGGAGAACCCTGCAGATGGGGGCAGTTCTACGATGAAATCCATCGATACATGTGACCATGGCCTTTCCGGGATAGGCAGCGGGTTTAGCAACCCCCAGGCCTTGGCCCTGTCGCCCTTGTTGCAGGCACAGGTGGGGCAGGCCTTGACGTTTTCCTTACAGTCTTTGTCCACCAGGGGCCACCAGAAAGAGCGTGCTAGAGGTTCCGAAATGTTATGGCTCCCAAAATGTCCTGCTCATTTGTTGTCATGGCATAGTTCCAGGACTGCCAGACGCTGGTCCTCAGGGACAAAAACTCTCGCACCGAGCCACCACAATCTGTCATGCTGGGTCAGCCTGGGGTCCTTAGGACTGGAGGACCTGGCAAGGGACTGTCTGATTTGGGAAAGGATATCCTCCTGGGTTAACAAGAAACTCTGGGATGGGATCATAGTGTCTGGTGGAGAGGTCTCCCCTGTTTTGAGAAACATTCAGCGTCCGGTTCCACATTTTTCGACCCGGGCCTGTAAGTGATATGGAGCTGGAATCTTGAAAAGAAGATGGCCCAGCGGGCCTGATGGGGTTTCAGTCTCTTAGCGGTGTGTAGGTATTCCAGATTCTTGTGATCAGTATACACAAGAACCGGGTGCGTGGCTCCCTCCAGCAGGTACCGCCATTCCTGCGGGGCGGTTTTGATAGCCAGCAATTCCCTGTCTCCCACATCATAGTTCCACTCAGGGGGAGTCAGCTTCTGAGAGAAGAAGGCAATTGGGTGAAAAGTGGCTTTAGACCCCTGCCTCTGAGAGAGTGCTGCTCCCACCGCTGTTTCAGAAGCGTCCACTTCCAGGATATAAGATAGGGTAGGATCCGGATGCTTTAGGATGGGTGCAGAAGTGAAGAGGCGCTTAAGTTGTTGGAATGCCTCCTGGGCTTCGGGGGTCCACAGAAAGCGTGTGTTCTGTTTAGTAAGCTAGATGATGGGGACGAGGACAGCAGAGAACCCCTTGATAAACTTTCTGTAGAAATTGGCGAAGCCAATGAAGCGTTGTACCCCCTTTCTATCAGTAGGTGCTGGCCATTCCACAATAGCGGAGATCATCTGGGGGTCCATGGTGATACCAGACACAGAGAGGATGAACCCCAGGAAGGAAATACTAGAGCACTCGAATGCGCACTTCTCAGCCTTAGCGTAAAGTCCATGTTGGCGCAGGCGGCTCAGTAGGCTTTTCACATGGTGGCGGTGCTCTTCCAGGGACAAGGAGAATATAAGAATGTCGTCCAGGTATACCACTACGAATAGGTCAAGGAAGTCCCAAAAAATGTTATTGACCAGATGTTGGAAGGCGGCCGGGGTGTTGCACAGCCCAAACGGCATGACCAAGTATTCGTAGTGGCCAAATCGTGTTCTGAAGGCCATCTTCCACTCATCCCCCTCTCTGATACGGATGAGGTTGTAGGCCCCTCTCAAGTCCAACTTAGAGAAGATTGTGGCAGAACCGAGTCTTTGGAATAACTCCGGGACTGGGGGCAAGGGATAGCGGTTCTTAAGCGTGATCTTATTGAGGTCTCGGTAATCGATACAGGGTCTTAAAGTCTTATCTTTCTTTTCAACAAAGAAGATCCCGGCACCAGCAGGAGAAGTAGAGGGTCATATGAACCCTTTCTTTAGGTTGTCATCCAGGTATGCCTTGAGGGCTGAGAGCTCCAATTCAGAAAGAGGGTAAATTCGGCCGAAAGGCACCTCTGCCCCTGGTAGCAACTCGATAGGGCAATCGTACAGGAATTCATGGTATTCCGTGGGGACTGCCTGACGGGTTTCCGTATCAGGATCAGGATCCGAGCAAGGCATCGTGAGGGCAAGATCCAGAGACTGTGGGAAGCAGTGGTGACGGCAGTAAGAGGATGTGAATTGCACATAACCAGTAACCCAGTCGATATTTGGGCAGTGTGCCCAGAGCCAAGGGAGCCCCAGGATGACGGGGCGTCCAGTACAAGTAGCTCCGAGTGGCCATCTGATGTGCGGGCAGGAATAGAGACAGTCTCCTGGGTCATGGTGCCCGATTTAATGGTGGACCCGTCAGCCAGGTGGATGGTCATTTGGTGGGCTTTGGGTCTCAGTGGAACCTGGTGCTTGGCTGCGAAGTTCAGGTCCATGAAGCAACTGCAGGCCCCAGAGTCTGTTATTGCCTGGACTGGTAAGTCTCCACTGGGCAGCTGCAGAGAGACAGAAAGTCCTAGGTGGGTCTTATGACTGGGCAAAGACAGGATCTCTCTCTTAACGGGGTAGGGACCCCGAACCCGCTTGGCTGGGCAGGAATGCACCATGTGTCCGGGAGCCCCACGGTAAAGGCACAGTTCATGGTTCCTGCGCCTTAGTCTCTCCTCTGGGGTGAGGACCGGGCGCAGGGAGGTGACCAGCTGTTCAGAGCTACGCTCCCGTAAAACGACAATTGATCTTGATGTCCAGATCAATCAGAGCATCCAAGGTCGGGGGAACATCGACATGAGCTAACTCGTCCTTGAGTGGCTCGGACAGGCCCAACCGGAACTGGAAGCAAAGGGCAAGGGCACATAATCCTCCGCCGTGCAGCGGCCCTGCTGTAGCGCATGGAACACGGCTTCCGCCAATGGCAGTTTGGTGCGGGTCCTCATAGATGCGCCATGGCCCAGAAAAAACGTGCAAGAGTGGTGGTGTCGGGGGCCTTCTGTTCAAGTAGCCAATGAGCTCAGGTTTGGGGCTCATCCCAGAGAAGTGAGATGACTAGTCCCACTTTGGTGGCTTCTTGGGAGAAGGTGCGGGGTTGCAAGGAAAAGTAGAGTTTTTCTTACAGTCCCCAGCGAACCGTTCAGGTAGAGGTACCTCGGGCTCCGTAGTCAGAGTAATGAGGGTGTGATCGGGAGGCGGGTCGGACCCAAGTGCCAGGGGTGCAGCGAGCTCCAGAATGCGACCTTCCAGTCGCCCGAGTAAGTCCGGCCAGATGTACTGTATGCAAAGTTCATTTGTTGGGGAGGGCCCCTGCGCAGACTCAGACATGGCTGTCTGATACTGTCACGTACCTGGTGGAAGAGTCTGGCTTATGCAGCGGGCAACCTCCCTTACGACCCTGGCTCGGGAACCCCTGGCAGGTGACTTGGGAGTGCAGAGTGGCACGAGGGTCGGACCGGGTCACTGGTGTTGATGGGAAGTCCGTTGGTGCACTCGTGCACTAGTAGCGTGGTTGTACAGGCTGGGTCGTGAACCGGGCTGGTGGTGCGGTACAAGAGGAGCAGGCAGGTGGGTAGTCGGGTCCAAGCAGGGTTGTCAACAGGCGGGCAGCAAAGGTATCAGAGGATCAGGCAATAGAGTGGTCGTAGGTAAGCCGGGGGTCGGTGCAGGCAGAAATCAACAAGGTCAGGCATGCCGGGCCACAGGAACAGGTAGTCAGGTACAGGTAGCTCAGGAAACACACACTAAACGCTGTAGATCAGGCAGCACTGGCTGTAGGGCATGCACAGTTGAAATAGAGCCGTTTCGCGCCATTTCCGTGAGTTTTTCATGCAAATAGCGCTAGAAAGTGCAGGAAATGCAGGATTTTCCCCTAACAGGCAGTGTGCTAGTTGTGGCAGGTGAGTTGCTTTCTGAATTCCCTTAAGCATGGGATGAGCAGCAAAGATGGATGGCCTACTGGGATCCTATAAGGACAAACAATGCTGTACCCTGCCAAATATGTCTTGATGGTGCTGTAGGATAACTTTAGTTGAGAGTGACAGAACGCAACAAATTAAAGTAGAAATCTGATTTTGTGACTATCCCTCCTAGGATACTGCTTCTGGAAAGCGCCATATCATAGCCTTCCTGGTGTTAACAGAGAGAGAACTCTTAAACAAAAAAGGGCTGCATCTGCCCAGTGGGTATCTAGCCCATCCGAAGTATTGTGAAATGCAGTGATGGTGTTGCCCAGGCGTCGGCATCGGGAACCTGCTGGAAGGACAGCGGCAAGTTAAACCTAGAAAATGCATCAGCTGCTGTGTTTTCTGCACCACTGAGGAATCTGCACTGTATGTGGAAACGGAAGTGAAGAGACAGCCAAATCCACCTACTTATAAAACACATAATCAACAAAGATCTGGATCTGCCTTTGTTCCCAATCTCTGAGACTGCTTGATTGACTGTGGAAAAATATTATGGTTTCCCTGACCCAGTATTGACCCCACACCTGTGCTGCCAACACGATGGGGTATACTTCAAATAATGCCGACGTCTCTTCAAACCTCGGTATGGCCAAGATCACGTACGGCAAGGCCCAGCTACTCAATGAGTGCCAAAAAATGGCAGTGTAGCCCTTAGAGGCTGCTGCATCAGTCCAGAATTGAGGAGAAAAACTTGATCCTGCAGGGATGAACATTGCAATCCCATTCCAATTTTTGAAGGAACTCATCCCACATCTGAAAATCAGATAGAGCCATGGCATCCAACTTTATCCGAATCAGAGTCAGGGGCTGAGAGTAACCAGGCCAACAAGTGGGAAACGAAGGATCTACCCTGAGGAATGATCCTCATGGCAAAGTTCAGCATGCCGAGCAACGACTGCAACTCTACCCTGGAACCTGCTTGTGAGATTGTGAAAGCGTGTATAGGCTCTCTGATCCTTCCAAGTTTGTCTGCCGGCAGACTAGCTTGCATGGCCTGAGTATCCAGGGTAATACCTAAAAAAAAAAGTGAGAGATGTCACTGGGCCTTCCATCTTCTTCCTTGCCAGGGGCACGTTCAGAGCTGAGGAAACAGACGTTAGTTTCTGTAGATCAGTGGCAGCCTGTCTAGAATCCTCTATGAGGAGGAAATCACCCAGATAATGAATAACTTCTTGTCAATGGACGTGAGTGAGTATCCAGCTGAGTGCCTGTGCAAATGTATCAAAAAGCCAAGGGCTACTTTTAGAACCAAAAGTTAATTTGGTAGAAAAATAGTATAGCCCCCTCCATGTAATGCCATGCCACTGCCAAAGTGATGGCAAGATTGGAAGCAGTTTTAAAGCGTCAGCTATATCTGCTTTCGAAAGCCAGGCGCCCTCCCCCATACTGATACTGCATTGTATCACCTGATCGACGGACGCTTATTTAAGTGAAATTTTCTTGAGGGATCAACGAGTTCAAGCTCGGTATGTGAGAACCATGAGGGGCTGATGGATCAAAAATCAAAGTAACTTGCTGGAGAATTTCCCTTTGACCAAATCTATGGGATTAACCCTCCAGTTCTGAAATGGGGATGTAGAAAATGGCCCTATGAGAAAACCATTTCCCAGCTCTGACTACAACAACAAGTCTACTGCCTCCAAGTCAGCATCTGCTGACCTGAGATTTTGACATTCGAATCTGTCTATTGGCAAAGAATTAAACCTGTATAAAAAAAAACCCTTGTAAAACCCTCCACCAGAAAATTCCTTAGCGTGGGTAGCGGATGAGAGGCCAGGCAACCCTGTAAATATGACACGTCAACTCGGCTTAGTCATGCATTTTATATCTTGAGGGAACAAGCAGATTTTGGATGTGCCCTATAACAAATGGCACATACATGTTACAAATAGTACTGGCTGTAATTTCTTACACCAAAATTGAAATTACTACAAATCTCAAATCTGAGATTTCCCCAAGAAATGAATCGGCCGACCTAGTGTCGCATGAAGCTGATTGAGTCAGCGCCGGGATTGACCTAGGAAAAGGCCTAGATGTACTTAGCAGTGCTGGAAGTTCTGTATTAGGGCACCAGTAAGTAGTACGGGAAGATGACTGACAAGTTGCACAAACTGGCGACCTTAGCTGAAAGAGTGATGAAGTGAAGCGACAGTCCGTAATGTCACCTGATCCACATTGGAGCTTGATGCAGAAGGAAAAAGCAACCTAAAAAGTTCCGCTTTCCGAGCTGAAGCTGGGAATTACATACCCCTGCGGTTCAACCCTGCCATGAGTCTGGGGATGGTCCATGTTCTCAGACAGGGCATGCTGCAATGTACCGAACCCCTACCTGGAGAAGGAGGAACAGAGGCGAATGTCCACAGCCTGTGAAATGATCTATAAAACCAAAGAGAGTACTGTCATAGGCAAGAAATATACATTGACCGAACCCATAACTTACCATTTTTTTTTTTTGAACTACAGGGGCCGAGATCCCTAAGGCATTGTGTGCTGTTACATGTAATTATCATGTAAACATAATTCTATGCATAGCATAGTAATGTTTGTATAGTTGGTTATTACACTGCCATCTTGTGGCTGTTTTGGACATTGCACCTTTCCATTCTCTTTTCTAAGTGTGTACCTCCCATTCTCTGTGAGGCAATTTCCTTTTCCTGGGTCATTCTGTGATGTAACTTCCTCTTCCTGTGTCCTCTCTCTGTCTCATGTTTTAGGCCTCACACAATCTGCTCGCATACTAGGACACATTACCATGTTCTGAGCTGCAGATACCATCTTTCAACCATCTGCCACACTTGTTGTATGCTGTACCTGATTTTCGCATTAAATATACGCTTATGTAAGAATCTGTGTCTGGTGAGTTCAAGCTAACTGATAAAGACTGTCCGCGGTAATTATATCTGCTTATACAGGCCAGGCATAGAGGTCTCAGCAAGGGATAAGTCACTATTACAACAGTTGGAATCAGAATACATAGCAAGCAAACTAAAAACAACCCATGCTTAGGGGACCTGAAAACGTGTCAGCAAACAATGACTGGATGAAAAGCAAATACGCAAGTAATCAAAACGTGTACCGTATGAGCAATAGGTGAGGAGACTTGCCACTGCACAAGCCAATTAAAAACGATCATCTCAACCCATTGGTACCTATAATCGTGATAGGTAAGTGCTACAGTGGTTTAACGCCATGACCTGAACAATTGAACAGAATGTACTGACCTGAGCAATAATAACCCTCCAAACTCCTTACCCCCCCCAAGACATTGAACCCCAAACCCTGTGTGTGAATATATGTACCAGCCTGCCCATGGTGATTGGCCGATCCTAAATAACCATGTATGAGCCAGACTAAAATATGTCCATTCCCCGTACTTTGACTAGGCCGAGTAACCTGAGGTGCAGCAGGTAATTAATCGCGAAAACTCAGGCCTAATAGACCTGAAAACGTGTCAGGCACCAATATGAGAAGACAAATGTCATGATACATGAATAACATATACGAAAACGAATGAAAAGACTTGCTACGGCACAAGTCAATTAGAAAACGCTCATCTTAATCCGTTTGCAACCACCCCACACCCCTGTGGTAGTGTGATGTCGGCAACCTCAAACGCGAGCATCTGACTTTAAAACAACGTACAAAAACCGACAATAAATAATGCCGGAATTTTAAAAAGAGTACCCACCTGCGCTGAACTGAACCGAAAATATGAGAAACGCTGCGATCCTCGTTGAAAGTCTGAAGCAAACTATGGAAAAGGGGACATAACATACGAAAACTACAACTTAGAACCATGCAAGGCCTGTTAAATGTAAGATTGAAAAGCATTGTTCTTGTAACTGAAACACCAGCATATTGATGGAGTGGTTTAAGAACCGTAACCAACTGTGCAATAAATGTGTAAGCAAAGACAGTAAGACATGCGTCTGGCTATAACCAAGCATAAATGCAAAAATATATATATATTTTTTTGATGTCTGTAATAACCGAAAATATTGCCACTGGTCTACCCTTACAGTGATTGCCAGATGAAAAATGTGTTCGTAAGTGCTTGCAATGATTGCAAGATGAAGTGTGTTTGTAAGTGCTTGCAACGATTGCAAGAAGTGAATGTGTCTGAATTGTGCTTGCAGTGATTGCAAGATACTTCACCTGTAAATCCTACAACTGTTGCTAACAACCTCTTGATTGACTGAGGTACAACAGTGCCCCATCACTGCTGTGAACACAATGCATCCACATGCCTATCCCCACAAAGTACCTCTGACCACTCCTGCCAGCTTGCCTGGTGTACCCTCTACATCCTCCTAGCAACACTACAACAGTGGAAACGTGCCTAGTAACATGACCCTCCCTGTCCAAATGACCGCAGTGGTGGCATTGACCACCAGGAAGAGAGGGGGGGCTTGGAGCTCATGTTGACTAACCGACACTCTCTCCCCTGATCTACCTACCCAAGCCCATGCACTCACCCCCCCCCCCACCTCCCGATGAACCTGCAGCTGATCCCCAATCATGTTGCCAGTTACATCCCCTGTCCATTATCACCTAGAGAATCTACTGGGTATTGAGCGGAGCTGCTGTATGAAACTTATGCTGTGGTAATCGCCTCTGTGTAAGTGCCGCACATCCTCATACAAATGCAGCAGCGGCGGTTTTCCACCGCCTGTACCCCCCCTTGATTGATGCCTGTGCCTCCACTGAACAAGCAATGCCGTACTGCGACCGGCTTGATGTGGAAGCCGGCGGCCTTCCCCCGCCTGTACCCACCCCATCAATACCTGTGCCTCCGCTGTGAACCTGTGCTGTACTGTGACTGGTCTGGTGTGGAAGCTGGCGGCCTTCCCCTGCCCGTACTCCGTCGATCGATACCTGAGAGCCCAGATTAGTGGGGAAAGCAATCCCTGCGGCAGCTAAACGTCCTCCTAGGCAGGAACCGAAACCGGGAATGACGTTGAATGGGCGCCACGGAAATGACACGTGATGAGAGAAGCGTTAACAATCCACAAGAAGAGCGTTGACAGCCTGAAGGACAGGGGGGAAGGCTTATATGAAGCCTCCCACAAATTCAGGCTGACCTGAGGTCAGCCTTCTCATTTACGTTTTTTACATTGACATTGTAACATGACATATTGTGGGAAATTTCAAGGGGTACTTTTTCAAGGCATTGTGTAATATATATATACACATACACAGGTGCTGGTCATATAATTAGAATATCATCAAAAAGTTGATTTATTTCACTAATTCCATTCTAAAAGTGAAAATTTTATATTATATTCATTCATATTACACAAACTGATATATTTCAAATTAAATTAAAAAATCAGCGCAAATACTGTATGTACTCCTCCCCAACCAAAAGCTGCTGACACTTAACAGTGATTTCACTTCACTCAATAAGGTAAAAAACAAAAATCTAGTGTAGCGCTAATAGATCCAAATAATACAACTCAGAATAAGATAGGTATATCAAATATGCATACAATAATAAATTATGTGAGAAAATATCATAATATCACTCAAATAAGTGCTTAAATGGTGAAATTACATAAAACTCAGTAAAAATCCAAGAATTATGCAACATATATCAGTCCAAAAAAACGTGCTTGAATAGTGAGATAAAAAAATCAAAAATCAAAAAAAAAAAAAAATCAGCAAGAAACGTCAGGTTTGAGAGAAGGGTCCATAGACAGACAGATCTAATACGGAGAACCCAATCGTGGAAAGCAGAGAGGTATCAAACAGGTGCTTCTAAAATCCTTCACCGGCCTCACTGGCCTCTCACCTTAAAATAAAGATAAACTCGCTTGTTTTCCCACTCAGGGATGCATCATCTCAATACCACTCGGTCTCCAATTCGATCAAATAGCTCCATTAGTTCCAAGATTCGCAAACCGGTATAAATAAAAAAAGAGCAGAGATCTAATGCTCTCAGTTTAAAAACAATTTATTGCCCCAATAAAACAAGTAAAACATTTACGAGATCCAGCACTATAAAGCCGTGCGAGCTGGTAACAACGTGTATTGCAATAGCAGCAATGAGACATGCGAGCGCAGGCTCCTCCCCCTATACGCGTGTCATCACCTCATTGGACTTCCTCAGTAAGGGGATATATTTCAAATGTTTATTTCTTTTAATTTAGATGATTATAACTGACGACTAAGGAAAATCCCACATTCAGTATATCAGAAAATTAGAATATTGTGAAAAGGTTCAATATTGGAGACACCTGGTGCCAAACTCTGATCAGCTAGTTAACTCAAAACACCTGCAAAGGCCTTTAAATGGTCTCTCAGTCTAGTTCTGTAGGCCACACAATCATGGGGAAGACTGCTGACTTGAGAGTTGTCCAAAAGACGACCATTGACACCTTGCACGAGGAGGGCAAGACACAAAAGGTCATTGCAAAAGAGGCTGGCTGTTCACAGAGCTCTGTGTCCAAGCACATTAATAGAGAGGCGAAGGGAAGGAAAAGATGTGGTAGAAAAAAGTGTACAAGCAATAGGGATAACCGCACCCTGGAGAGGATTGTGAAACAAAACCTATTCAAAAATGTGGGGGAGATTCACAAAGAGTGGACTGCAGCTGGAGTCAGTGCTTCAAGGACCACTACACACAGACGTATGCAAGACATGGGTTTCATGTCGCATTCGTTGTGTCAAGCCACTCGCGTCTCGCCTGGTCTAAAGACAAAAAGGACTGGACTGCTGCTGAGTGGTCCAAAGTTATGTTCTCTGATGAAAGTAAATTTTGCATTTCCTTTGGAAATCAGGGTCCCAGAGTCTGGCGGAAGAGAGGAAAGGCACACAATCCACATTGCTTGAGGTCTAGTGTAAAGTTTCCACAGTCAGTGATGGTTTGGATTGCCATGTCATCTGCTGGTGTTGGTCCACTGTGTTTTCTGAGGTCCAAGGTCAACGCAGCCATATACCAGGAAGTTGACCAACTTTATGGAGGTGCAGATTTAATTTTCCAACAGGACTTGGCACCTGCACACAGTGCCAAAGCTACCAGTACCTGGTTTAAGGACCATGGTATCCTTGTTCTTAATTGGCCAGCAAACTTGCCTGACCTTAACCCCATAGAAAATCTATGGGGTATTGTGAAGAGGAAGATGCAATATGCCAGACCCAACAATGCAGAAGAGCTGAAGGCCACTATCAGAGCAACCTGGGCTCTCATAACACCTGAGCAGTTCCACAGACTGATCGACTCCATGCCACACCGCATTGCTGCAGTAATTCAGGCAAAAGGAGCCCCAACTAAGTATTGAGTGCTGTACATGCTCATACTTTTCATGTTCATACTTTTCAGTTGGCCACGATTTCTAAAAATCTTTTCTTTGTATTGGTCTCAGGCTGGGTTCACACTATCCGACAAAAAAACGGTCCGACTTTGATCCTACTTTGCTGTGCGATTTACGGTCTTACATAGGGTCAAAGTCGGACTGTTTGTCTGTGAACAGGGATCCGACTTTGATCCCGACAATACCAGGCACCTAGTGCTCCGGGGATCATCAAGGGGAACTCCACGCCAAATTAAAAAAAAAACTGGCATGGGGTCCCCCTCCAGGAGCATACCAGGTGCTTTGGTCTGGTATGGGTTTTAAGGGGAACCCCAACGCCGAAAAAACGGCGTGGGGTCCCCCCAAAATCCATACCAGAACCTTATCCGAGCATGCAGCCTGGCAGGCCAGGAAAGGCCTGGACCATACCAGGCCGCGTGCCCTCAACATGGGGAGTATGGGTGCTTCGGGGCGGGGGGGGCTCTGTGCCCCCCACCCCAAGCACCTTGTCCCCATGTTGATGAGGACAAGGGCCTCTTCCCGACAACCCTGGCCGGTGGTTGTCGGGGTCTGCGGGCGGGGACTTATCGGAATCTGGAAGCCCCCTTTAACAAGGGGGCCCCCAGATGCCAGACCCCCCCTATGTAAATGAGCATGGGGTACATCATACCCCTACCCATTTACCTGGAAAAAAATATGTACAAAAAAACACACTACACAGTTTTTTAAAATATTTTATTAAATCAGCTCCAGCGTTTTCTCCCCTCTCCGGTGTCTTCTTTTCTTCGGCTCTTTTGCGGGGTCTTCCATCTTCTGAGGGGTCTTCTTTCTTCTCCTTCTCTGCGGCGTCTTCTGCTCTTTTGCCAGTCTTCTCCACTGTCCTCTTCCCTCTGTTCTTCCTCTCTTCTTCTCCCCATGTTGACACGACGTGATCTCCTTCACGAATGCCCTCTCCGCTGTGTGCTGTGCCTTATATTGGCATGGGGAAGGGCCACCCGCTGACATCACCCGGAAGGCCCCGCCCCTATGATGGCACAGCCCCGCCCAGTGTGTGACATCATAGGGAAATAGACGTATGAGTGCTGCCAGCATTGCTGCAGAGGTTGAAAGGGTGGGGGGGTCAGCCTGTCAGTGCTCAGACCATATGTTGCACACTGCATCAAATTGGTCTGCAATGCTGTCATCCCAGAAGGAAGCCTCTTCAAAAGATAAAGGAAATAAATAAAGATAAAGAAAATAGTTTGCTAAAGGACAAGCAGACTAAGGACATTGATTATTGGAACCATGTCCTGTGGTCTGATGAGACCAAGATAAATGTATTTGGTTCAGATGGTGTCAAGCGTGTGTGGTGGCAACTAGGTGAGGAGTACAAAGACAAGTGTGTCTTGCCTACAGTCAAGCATGGTGGTGGGAGTGTCATGGTCTGGGGCTGCATGATTGCTGCCGGCACTGGGGATCTACAGTGGGGAACCATTAATGCCAACATGTACTGTGACATACTTAAGCATAGCATAATCCCCTCCCTTCAGAGACACGGGGCAGTATTCCAACATGATAAGGACCCCAAACACACCTCCAAGATGACCACTGCCTTTCTAAAGAAGATGAGGGTAAAGGGGATGGACTGGCCAAGCATGTCTCCAGACCTAAACCCTATTGAGCATCTGTGGGGCAACCTTAAACGGTAGGTGGAGGAACGCAAGGACTCTAACATCCACCAGCTCATGTCGTAATGGAGGAGTGGAAGAGGTCTCCAGTGGTGACCTGTAAAGCTCTGGTGAACTCCATGGCCATGAGGGTTAAGGCAGTGCTGGAAAATAATGGTGGCCACACAAAATATTGACACTTTGGGCTTGATTTGGACATTTTCACTTAGGGGTGTACTCACTTTTGTTGTCAGCGGTTTATACATTAATGGCTGTGTGTTGAGTTATTTTGAGGGGACAGCAAATTGACACTGTTATACAAGCTGTACACTCACTACTTTACATTGTAGCAAAGTGTAATTTCTTCAGTGTTGTCACTAGAGTTGAGCAAACACCTGGATGTTCGGGTTTGGCCGAACTTCGCAAAAAAGTTTGGGTTTGGCACCGAACTTGACCCGAACTTGACCCTTGGACTCCGAACCCCATTGAAGTCAATGGTGACCCGAACTTTTGGGCACAAAAATGGCTCTAAAAAAGGGCTAGAGGGCTGCAAAAGGAAGCAAAATGGGGGTAAGAGTAGGACAAGTGCCCTGCAAACAAATGTGGATAGGGAAATAACTTAAAATCACATAAAAAAAAATGGAGGAGGAGGAGGTGGATGGAGGTGGATCTGGAGTAGGAGGTTGAGGACGCGGTGACCGTGGCGGTGTAGGTGGAAGTGGTGGTGGAGGAGGAGGAGGTAGCCAACACTGTTTTTTGTTTGTTTGTTTTATTTTTTCTAATTGGGGTAGCCCCCAAAATATTGAGACATATTAAAAAAAAAAAAGTAAACCAATGGCTGTGTGAGGCCGGTCTAAATGTCTATTCTGCACAAGGTACAGACAAGTCTTGTGGGATCCATGCCTGGTTCATCTTAATAAAGGTTAGCTTGTCCACATTGGCTGTGGACAGGCGGCTGCGCTTGTCTGTGATAACGCCCCCTGCCGTGCTAAACACACGTTCAGACAATACACTGGCTGCAGGGCAGGCCAGCACCTCCAAGGCATAAAGGGCAAGCTCAGGCCATGTGCCCAATTTGGAGACCCAGAAGTTGAATGGGGCAGACCCATCAGTCAGTACGTGTAGGCATGTGCACACATACTGTTCCACCATATTGCTGAAATGCTGCCGCCTGCTAAGACGTTGCCTATCAGCTGGTGGTGCTGTTTGTGGTGGTGTGCTGCTGACAAAGCTTTTCCACATTTCGGCCATGCTAACCCTGCCTTCTGAGGTGCTGGCGGTGCCACAGCTGCGCTGGCGACCTCTGATTTCGCCTGCTTCCACTGAGCCCCCGGTATCATTTGGGAATGCCCTCAGCAGCGCGTCTACCAGCGTGGAAAGCACGTTGTCCTTGTAACAGGGATCCAGCAGGGTGGCCACCCAGTAATCAGCACAAGTTACAATGTGGGCAACTCGGCTGTCATTGCGCAGGCACTGCAGCATGTAGTCGCTCATGTGTGCCAGGCTGCCCAGAGGCAAAGACAAGCTGTCCTCTGTGGGAGGTGTATCATCTGTGTCCTCGGAATCCCCCCAGCCACGCTCCAGTGATGCCCATGAGCTGCGTTGGGTGTCACCCTGCTGTGAACACGGTTCCTCCTCCTCATCATCCTGATCCTCCTCATCCTCCAGAACTGTGCCCTGGCTTGAAAATTTTTTACCTGGCCTAGACTGGTGCAGGAAACCACCCTCCGAGCCATTTGTGAATGACTGGCCTGATAACCGTGGAAATGACCCCTCTTTCTCCTCCTCTTCCTCCTGTGCCACATCCTCTTCCATCATCGCCTGAAGTGTTTTTTCAAGGAGACATAGAAGTGGGATAGTAACGCTGAGAACAGCGTCATTGGCACTGGCCATGTTGGTGGAGTACTCGAAACACCGCAATATGGTACACAGGTCTTGCATGGAGGCCCACTCGTTGGTGGTGAAGTGGTGCTGTGTCGCAGAGCGACTGACCCGTGCGTGCTGCAGCTGAAACTCCACTATTGCCTGTTGCTGCTCGCACAGTCTCTCCAGCATGTGCAAGGTGGAGTTCCACCTTGTGGGCACGTCACATAAAAGGCAGTGAGTGGGAAGGCCGAAGTTCCGCTGCAGCGCAGACAGGCGAGCAACAGCAGGGTGAGAATGCAGAAAGCGCGTACAGACGGCCCACACTTTCTGCAGCAGCTCTGACATATCCGGGTCGTTTTTTTAGAAATTTTTGCACCACCAAATTCAGCAAATGCGCCAGGCAAGGGATGTGCGTCAAACCGGCTAGGCCCAGAGCTGCTATGAGATTTCGCCCATTATCGCACACCACCAGGCCGGGCTTGTGGCTCAGTGGCAACAACCACTCATCAGTCTGTTGTTCAATGCCCGTCCACAGCTCCAGCGTAGTGTGGGGTTTATCCCCCAAACATATCAGTTTTAAAACAGCCTGCTGTTGTTTCCCCCTGGATGTGCTGAAGTTGGTGATGAAGGTGTTACGCTGGCCGGATGAGGAGGTGGTAGAGGAGGAGAAAGCGGAGGAGGAGGCAACAGGAGGCAAAGAGAAATGCCATGCAATCCTCGGTGGCGGAAGGACATGCGCCAAACTGTTATCCGCCTCAGGCCCACCCGCCACTACATTTGCCCAGTGTGCAGTTACGAGATATAGCGTCCCTGCCCGTGCTTACTGGTCCACGTATCAGTGGTTATGTGGACCTTGCCACAGATGGCGTTGCACAGTGCACACTTGATCTTGTCCCCGACTTGTTTGTGCAGGGAAGGGATGGCTCTCCTGGAAAAGTAGTGGTGGCTGGGAACCACATACTGTGGGACAGCCACTGCCATCAGGTTTTTAAAACTGTTTGTGTCCACCAGACAGAATGACAGCATTTCAAAGGCAAGGAATTTTGAAATGCTGGCATTCAGGGCCAGGGATTGCGAGTGGGTAGGGGGGTACTTCCTCTTTCTCTCCAGTGTTTGGGAGATGAACAGCTGTAAGCTTCCATGGGACCGTGTGGAAATGCTTGGGGATGGTGGCGGATATGGTGGCGTTGCTGTCACATCGTCTGTTTGCTGGGTGGCAGGCGGCACTGGCACTGTAGAGGTGGAGGAAGAGGCCGAGGCGGCAGCAGCAGAAGAGGAAGCAGGAGGAGCCTTTGCATGTAGATGCCTGGTCATGCAGGTTGTGCTCAGGTTTAGAACATTTATGCCTCGCTTCAGGCTCTGATTGCACAGAGTGCAAACCACTCGTGTTTTGTCGTTAGCACATTGTCTGAAGAATTGTCAGGCCAGGGAACTCCTTTGAGCTGCCTTTGGTGTGCTAGGTCCCTGGGTGCGGTGCGTAGTAGGAGGCGTACTGTCTAGGGGACGGTCGCTCCGCTTTTGCAACCTGCTTCCTCTTTTGCTGTGCTGGTGCCTCTGTGCGACCACCACCTCTTCCTCCAAACTGCACACGTCACTCGCATGACCTTCATTCCATGTGGGGTCTAGGACCTCATCATCCTCCACATCATCTTCCACCCACTCTTCACCACTGCCCTCCTTGTCAGTCTGCACACTGTAGAAAGCCGCAGCAGTTGGCACCTGTGTGTCAGAAAACTGGTGTGACCAGAAATGTGTGGACTGCACAGAAAATACAGAACAGAAGGGTAACTGAAATAAGAGGATTTATTATAAGATGTGACAGTGAACTAAAACGCACAACCAAAATATCAATAGTGAAGCCAACCAAAAGCATATAACTAGAGTAGAAGGGAAAGTCCAAACCATAAACTTTAAGCCAGGCCAGGGTCATCCACGGGAGATCAGTCAGAGGGAACAGGGGAGCAGGACAAAGCAGGATTCAGGGTTCGGGATGCAGGTTTCAGGATGCAGGTTTTCAGGATACAGGTTTTTAGAGGCACCGGGAAGTAATACAAAGGTGAGCTAACACAGCACTCCCAGGTTTAAGTACACATCCTGCAAACAGTCTAAGGTGGTGCTTAATTGCAGGAGATGATGTCAGGTCCTGACTGCCGAGAGACACCTGCTGGTGAGCACTGGAACTGTGGCCCCCAGGTCTGGGGAACCATTCCTAACACTGTGTTTCGTCATCAGAGACGTGCTGCGGTGGTGTTTCCATGTCCTCATCCTGAAACAGAAGTGGTTGGGCATCGATGCACTCAATGTCTTCCACTTCTGGGGCAGGGCTATGTGGATGGCCCACGGAAAGCACACCAGCAGAGTCATCAAAAAGCATAAGAGGCTGCTGCATGACTTGGGGCTCAGACTGCTTGGCTGATTTACAAGGGGCTGAGGTGAAAAACAGATGGCCATGGGGTTCAGGTGCCAACTCTGAGCTTTCAGCAAGGGACCGGGTGGGAGACCATGTGAAGGAACTGGAGGCATTGTCAGCCACCCAATCTACTATCGCCTGTACTTCTTCTGGCCTCACCATTCGTTGAGCGGCATTCGGGCCTACCATATAACGTTGAAGGTTCTGTTGGCTACTCGCACCTGAGGAAGGTGTTTCACTTGTGTGTGTAGCTGGCACAGATCGACCACGTCCTTTCCTTGGAACAGGAGGTTCACCAACACCACCAACATCAGCAGCACCACGACCACGTCCCACGTCGCTCAACTCTACCCACAGATGCTCAATAGGGTTTAGGTCTGAAGACATGTTTTGGCCAGTCCGTCACCTTTAACCTCAGCTTCTTTAGCAAGGCAGCGGACATCTTGGAGGTGTGCTTGGTCTCGTTATCATGTTGGAATACTGCCCTGCGGCCCAGTCTCTGAAGGGAGGGGATCATGCTCAGCTTTAGTAGGTCACAGTACATGTTGGCATTCATGGTTCACTCAATGAACTGTAGCTCCCCAGTCTCGGCAGCACTCATGCAGCCCCAGACCATGACACTGCCACCACCATGCTTGACTGTAGGCAAGACACACTTGTCTTTGCACTCCTGACCTGATTTCCGCCACACACGCTTGACACCATCTGAACCAAATAAGTTGATCTTGGTCTCATCAGACCACGGGACATGGTTCCAGTAATCCATGTCCTTAGTCTGCTTGTCTTCTTCAGCAAACGGTTTTCTTGCTTTCTTACGCATCATCTTTAGAAGAGGCTTCCTTCTGATACGATAGCCATGCAGGCCATTTTGATGCAGTGTGCGGTGTATGGTCTGAGCACTGACAGGCTGACCCTCCCCACCCCTTCAACCTCTGCAGCAATCCTGGCAGCACTCATGCTTATTTCCCAAAGACAACCTCTGGCAATGACGCTGAGCACGTGCACTCACCTTCTTTGGTCGACCATGGCAAGGTCTGTTCTGAGTGGAACCTGTCCTGTTAAACCGCTGTATGGTCTTGGCCACTGTGCTGCAGCTCAGTTTCAAGGTCTTGGCAATCTACTTACAGCCTAGGCCATCTTTATGTAAAGCAACAATTCTTTTTTTCAGATCCTCAGAGAGTTGTTTGCCATGAGGTGCCATGTTGAACTTCCAGTTACCAGTATGAGAGAGTGAGAGCGATAACACCAAATTTAACACCCCTGCTCCCTATTCACACCTAAGACCTAGTAACACTAACAAGTCACATCGGAGAGGGAAAATGGCTAATTGGGCCCAATTTGAACACTTTCACTTAGGGGTGTACTCACTTTTGTTGCAAGCGTTTTAGACATTAATGGCTGTGTGTTGAGTTATTTTGAGGGGACAGCAAACTTACACTGTTATGCAAGCTGTGCACGCATTACTTTACATTGTAGCAAAGTGTAATTTCTTCAGTGTTGTTACATGAAAAGATATAATAGAATATTTACAAAAATGTGAGGGATGTACTCACTTTTGTGAGATACTGTACATTTTTATGTTACTGCTTACCTGTAATGTTTTATTGGTAATGTGTTTTATATTTTTTTCTTCTTAGCGGGTATGTAATTTTTTTATGTGCCTGTGTTTTATTAATTGTTTATTGCTTTTCAGGTACGCCATTCAGCTGCGGCACTGATTTATTTATGATGACAGCAACATCGTTTACTCCCACCATACCTAAATCAGGGAGTCTAACGCTGTTGGAAGTGATTTCACCACCACAGTTAAAAAAGAGCATATATACTGGCGCATAGGGGTAGTGGGTGGAAATTGGGGCAGATTACCCCTATGCTCCGGTATATATTTTTAAAAAGGGGCTATGCCCACCATTAGAAGTGGGTGGATGAAAGGCGGCTTTCTAATGTTGGGCATACCCAACTCCGGCTCTCCTGTCCCACCGGGGAACGCGAGAATGCAGCCAGTGTTTCCACCAGCTAACCACAGAGCTGATCGAAGACTAGAATGGCTCTAATCATCTCTATGGCCTAAGAAACTGGAGGCTATGAGCATTTTGTGACTTCGGTTTCGCCAGATATAAACAGCGCCATTGGGAAATTGGAAAAGCATCTTATCACACCGATATTGGTGTGGTCAGATGCTTTCAGGGCTGAGGAAAGATCTAGAGTCTAGTAGACCCCAAATTATAAAAAAATATATATGCGACACTACCTAATTTTTATAATAGGGAATATTTAAAATCCCTGTTATAAAAATAAAAATGATAAAAGAAAGGGACAGTGTAAAAATAAAATAAAAAGCTAAACGAATAATTAAAGAAAAAATGCACCCCTGTCCCCCCGTGCACGCGTGCAAAGGTGAACGTAATCATTGGTCTCGTGTCTTATGTAGGAGCAATTTCTAAATGCATGTGAGGTATCACTGCGAATGTCAGATCATGAGCAATAATTCTAGCCGTAGACCTCCTCTGCAAATCTAAAGTGTAAGGCTGGGTTCACACCTATGCGAATTGGATGCGGCTTAAAACGCATCCAATTCGCAGGACACTTGAAAAAAACATTGATTTCAATGTGTCCAGTTCACATATGTCTGGTGCATTTGCACTCCGCATTGCACGAAAAATGTGTGCGTTTTCTGTGCAATGCGGTGCAAATTCCCAGCCCATTGTGTTCAATGGGAGTGCATCTAACACGGAGATGCACTCCGCACTGAATGGGGATATTTTCCCCTGCTCGCGGACCCTCCCCCCTTCCTCCCCCCACAGCTGTTGCGCTGTGAGAACGGACAGGAGCCACCGAACGGCGGCTCCGCCCCTTCTCAGCAGCAGACAGGCTGGAATTCGCACCGGACTGGTGGGAATCCAGCCTAAAGGCTTTTAAAAATGTATATAGTTTATAGCCGCTTCGCGACTGTGCGTCATTTTTAAAGCATGTTATGTTTGGTGTCTATGCACTCGGCATGAGATCATCTTTTATATTTCCCCAAATATATCAGCAATATAGTGTGTTTTTGTGCATTAAAACTCAAAAAGTGTTATTTCCCCAAAAATTGCATTTGAAAAATCGCTGCACAAATACTTTGTGAAAAAAAATTTGCAACACCAACTATTTTAATCTGTAGGACCCCTGCTTTAAAAAATATATAATGTTTGAGGGTTCTAACTAATTTGTTAGCAAAAAAAAGTATTTTCTCATGTAAACAAAAAGTGTCAGAAAAGACTTGGTGGTTCAAGTGGTTAGAAGAGTGGGTGATGTTGCGCATAGAATGCCAGGACAGTTCAAAACTCCCCAAATGACCCCATTTTGGAAAGTAGACACCCCAAGCTATTTGCTGAGAGGCATGTTGAGTCCATGGAATATTTCATTTTTTTGTCACAAGTGATTGAAAAATTACAAAATAAAATAAATTACACAAAGTTGTCATTGAAATTATATATTGCTCACACATGCCATGGGAATGGGATTTCTTTTTTTTTTTTCAAATATTACTTTATTCACGCCCTAACCGGGCAAGGACATATGATACAAAAAGAAATGGCATAGAAATACATTGACACATTATTCAAATCTTGTACAAAGTATATTGCAATTATGCCAAAAAAGTAATGAAGTGATACAACTGTAGAACTTCCTTGCCCCTTCCATATTCCATTTCTAATTAACCTTAATAGAATAGGTCAGAGAACTATAAGACCCATATGGGAATAAAACTAGAAAGTTAGGTCTCAAGGGGAGAGAAGAAAAGTAAAACAGAGGGGGGGGGGGGAGAAAAGAGTGGGGTGGGGGGGGGAACGGAGATGGATGTGCAGGTTGTGTTGGATCATCCCGCGTTCAACTGTTCGCACCAAGAGACTCTTGCAGCTTCGTGCAGTGCTCATGAGCTCATGAGCGAGATGCCTTCTGTAGAAACTATAAACTGGTTCCATAGTCCCCATGTTTTAGAGTATCTTTTTCTTTGGGATCGTGAAGTGAGGACTAAGTCTTCCATCTTGTTAATGTCTTCTACTCTTCTGAGCCAGTTAGCTATTGTTGGGAGGGTCTGTGTTTTCCATAGCGGAGGAATGCATGCTTTTGCGGCGTTCAGTAGGTGGCGCACCACTGACCGCTTGTACGTTTTGATTGGGACTGATGATGCGTGTAACAGAAAGAAAGATGGGTCTTTAGGAATGTCATATTCTGTGAATTGCTGAACTATATCTTTCACTGAATCCCAAAATTGGGTGAGCTTCGGGCACGTCCAAAAGATGTGCAGTAAGGTTCCTCTATCTCCCTGACATCGCCAGCAAGTAGTCGGTGTATCCGGGAAAATTTTCTGTAGTGTTTGAGGTGTGTAATACCATCTCGTAAGTATTTTGTAGTTGGTTTCCTGTATCTTTGTGCAGATAGAGGATTTCATCGAGAACAGAAGTATTTTATGCGTTTGTTCCGCGGTAAACGTGCGATTCAGGTCTCCATCCCATTTTTTGATAAATGGCAGTGTTGGTTGATCGGTTGGTGATGTTAGTAGGTTGTATATCATAGATATAACTCGGGTGAGGGGGCCCTCCTCCGTGCAGAGTGTTTCAAATGTCGTCAACGGACGCCTGAAACGTTGTGGGGGGGGTAATGAAGTAAGGAAGTGCCTTAACTGGAGGGCTGTCCAGAACGAGAGACCAAAGGGGCCCGATACTTCCTGTAATGCCTCTATTCTGGGCCAGCTCTCCTGAGAACTGAAATGGGAGGCGCGAATTCGCCCCCTTTCCTGTAAATTTCTGTATTGACCTGGCACTAATCCAGGGGTGAAGAGTGGGTTCCCTATGATCGGGTATAGCGGTGATTCTGGGGTAGTTAGGATTTGTTGGTTGCATATTTGAGAGCCAATTCTGAGGGTTGTGCCAATAGTAGGGTGGTTTTTCAGTAGTAATGGAAGGTGGCCATAGCACCATAAGGCGCTCCCCAGTGGGATATTAGTATGTGCTTGTTCCATTTGAGCCCAAAGTTTGAGTTTCAAATGCCTGTTCCAGTCAATAATCCTGGCAAGGTGGATTGCTTGGTAATACTTACGGACTTCGGGGAGTGCTAGGCCCCCCCATTGTTTGGGCAAGGATAGGAGTGAGCGAGAGAGTCTCGGTTTTTTATGCGCCCAGATAAACTTAGTAAATAGAGCATGTATTTTTTTTAAATATTGTGGGGGGATCCCAATAGAGAGCGCTTGGAGTAGATATAGGAATTTGGGAAGTATGCACATCTTAATTAGGTTGCATCTACCGAACCATGAGTGGAGTCCCTTATGCCAGGACTCCAGTAAAGTCCGTGTTTTCTGTAACAAGGGAGTAAAGTTGAGCGTGAAGATATGTGAGAAGTCAGAGGGAATCAGAGTACCTAGATATGTCAAAGCGGAGCTTGTCCATTTAAATTTAAAGCTGTCTTCTAGAGCCGGTATAAGAGTGGACGGAAGTTTCACTCCCATGGCTTCAGATTTGCTATAGTTGATCTTGAGGTTCGAGAGGTCCCCATATATTTTGAATTCTTTTAACAGATTGGGAAGTGAGACTATGGGGTTTGAGAGAGAGAAAAGCAAGTCATCCGCATACGCTGAGATTTTATGTTGTGTAGTACCCACAGTTATTCCCTTAATATCAGAATTCTGTCTAACTCTGCAGAGGAAGGGCTCTAGGGTCAGGGCAAACAAGAGGGGAGACAATGGGCATCCCTGCCTGGTCCCGTTTGCTATGTTAAATGGTTCAGAGAGAAGTCCGTTAGCCTTGACTCTAGCTGTGGGTTTTGAGTATATTTGGCCTATCCATTTAAGCATGTTTTCTCCTAATCCGATATGCTGGAGAACTGCAGTCATGAAGTTCCAGTTGACTCTATCAAATGCCTTTTCAGCATCTGTACTAAGGAAGACACTGGGTGTATGGTTCTGTTTGGCGGTATATATTAGGTTTAGTACCTTAGTGGTGTTATCCCTAGCTTCTCTAAAGGGGACAAATCCTACTTGGTCCAAGTGTACCAAGTTCGGTAAGTGCTGGGCTAAGCGGGTAGATAGTATCTTTGTAAAGATCTTAAGATCCGTATTGAGGAGGGAAATAGGTCGGGAATGGGATTTCTAAGGCGTAAACGTATGCTTTCCCCACACTACCAGATAGTAAATCATTCCTGCGGCTTAAAGAGAGAGGGGGCTTCTCCAAACAATAAACCAAGAAGTATTCTCTTGATGTCTCTGGATAATGTGCCGCCTTGCTGCCCTTTGAGGGACTGGGGAAGTCCAACACACTAGAAAAAGACAAAACACACAAGGGCGCACTGGCCTAGCGCATTATCACAAAATGTATTAAAAAATAATAAAAACATACTCACGTGTGAGATGAGAATGTATTCATAGCTGTTATGTGCTCCAATGCTTTTTATCTGAACTCATTTGTGAGTATGTTTTTATAATTTTTTTAATAAATTATGTGATTGAGGATAATGCGTTAGGCCCCACACTACCTATCACAGTTGCGGAGGCCATGAAATGCCCAGATAGCAACCCCCCCCCCCAAAATGACCCCATTTTGGAAAGTAACAACCCAAGCTATTTGCTGAGAAGCATGTTGAGTCCATGGCATATTTTTCATTTTGCCACAAGTTTCAGGGAAATTACATTTTTTTTTTACACAAAGTTGTCACTAAATGATATATTGCTCGAACATGCCATGGGTATATGTGAAATTACACCCAAAAATACATTCTGCTGCTTCTCCTGAGTACGGGGATACCACATATGTTGGACTTTTTGGGAGGCTATCCGCGTACAGAACCCCAAAAACTAATCACCGTCTTCAGGCTTTCTAAGGGTATAAAATGGTGATTTTACTCCTCAATACCTATCACGGTTTTGGAGGCCCTGAAATGTCAAGGTAGCACAAAAGCCCCCCAAATGACCCTATTTTGGAAAGTAGACACCCCAAGGTATTTGCTAAGAGGCATGGTGAGTATTTTTCAGCTCTCATTTGTTTTGGAAAATGAAGAAATAAATGGAGAACATATTTTTTTTCTTTTTTCATTTCAAAACTTTGTGACAAAAAGTGAGATATGCAAAATACTCAACAGCACATAGCTAGGAGTGTCTACTTTCTAAAAAGGGGTCATTTGGGGGCGTTTTGTGCAATCTGGGCATTCCATGGCCTCCGAAACTGTGATAGTTAGTGAGGAGTAAAATCACAATTTTACGGACTTAGAAAGCATGAAGGCGGTGCTTGGTTTTTGGGGTCCTGTACGCGGCTAGACAGCCAAAAAGTCTCACATATGTGGTATCCCCATATTCAGCAGCAGAATGTATTTTGGGGTGCAATTTCACATATGCTCATGGCATGTTCGAGCAACATATCATTTAGTAACAACTTTGTGAAAAAAAAAATTGTAATTTCCCTGAAACTTGTGGCAAAATATAAAATATTCCATGGACTCAACATGCCTCTCAGAAAATAGCTTGGAGTGTCTACTTTCCAAAATGGGGTCATTTGGGGGGGGGGGGTTGTGTTATCTGGGCATTTCATGGCCTCCGAAACTGTGATAGGTAGTGTGGGGTGAAGGCACAAATTTTCACCCTTAGAAATCCTGAAGGCGGTACTTGGTTTTTGGGGTCCCGAACACGGCTAGGCTCCAAAAAAGTGTCACACATGTGGTATCCACGTACTCAGGAGAAGCAGCAGAATGTATTTTGGGGTGTAATTCCACATATACCCATGGCATGTGTGAGCAATATATAATTTCAGTGACAACTTTGTGTAATTTTTTTTTTTTGTAATTTTCAATCACCTGTGACAAAAACATAAAATATTCCAGGGGCTCAACATGCCTCTCAACAAATAACTTGTGGTGTCTACTTTCAAAAATGGGGCCATTTAGTGGGTTTTTTGCTATCTGGGCATTTCATGGCCTCCACAACCTTGATAGGTAGTGTGGGGTGAAGGCATACATTTTTGCCCTTAGAAAACCTGAAGGCTGTGATTGGTTTTTGGGGTCCTGTACCTGGAGAGGCTTCCAAAAAGTCTCACACATGGGGTATCCCCATACTCAGGAAAAGCAGCAGAATGTATTTTGGGGTGTAATTCCACATATACCAATGGCATGTATGAGCAATATGTAAATTTCAGTGACAACTTTGAAATTTTTTTTTGACATTTTTCAATCAAAAAAATAAAATATTCCATGGACTCAACATGCCTCTTAGCTTGGGGTGTCTACTTTCCAAAATGGGGTTATTTGTGGGGGTTTTGTACTGCCCTACCATTATAGCACCTCAGGAAATGAGATAGGCAGTCATAAAATAAAAGCTGTGTAAATTCCAGAAAATGTACCCTAGTTTGTGGATAATACCAATGATTATACTCTAATTTACTTTTTTTTTTACCCGAGACATGTGACTGAATGCATTTTGGCAAAAATTTATGACTAAAATTTAGTTTATTGTATTTTTCTAATAACAAAAAGTAGAAAATATTTTTTCAAAATTTCCTTCCTTTTTTTGTTTATATTGCAAAAAATAAAAAAGCACAGAGGTGATCAAATACCACCAAATAAAGCTCTATTTGTGGGAAAAAAAGAACACAGATTCAGTTTGGGTACAGCATTGCATGACCACGCAATTAACAGTTAAAGCAGTGCGGTGCTAAATTGTAAAAAGTGCTCTGGTCCTACAGTGGGAAATCCTTCCGGGGCTGAAGTGATTAACTGACAATTGTGTAGTTGTGTGACACTGTACCCAAATAAAATGTACAGGGAGTGCAGAATTATTAGGCAAGTTGTATTTTTGAGGAATAATTTTATTATTGAACAACAACCATGTTCTCAATGATTCCAAAAACTCATTAATATCAAAGCTGAATATTTTTGGAAGTAGTTTTTAGTTTGTTTTTAGTTGTAGCTATTTTAGGAGGATATCTGTGTGTGCAGGTGACTATTACTGTGCATAATTATTAGGCAACTTAACAAAAAACAAATATATACCCATTTCAATTATTTATTTTCAGCAGTGAAACCAATATAACATCTCAAAATTCACAAATATACATTTCTGACATTCAAAAACAAAACAAAAACAAATCAGTGACCAATATAGCCACCTTTCTTTGCAAGGACACTCAAAAGCCTGCCATCCATGGATTCTGTCAGTGTTTTGATCTGTTCACCATCAACATTGCGTGCAGCAGCAACCACAGCCTCCCAGACTGTTCAGAGAGGTGTACTGTTTTCCCTCCTTGTAAATCTCACATTTCATGATGGACCACAGGTTCTCTATGGGGTTCAGATCAGGTGAACAAGGAGGCCAAGTCATTAGTTTTTCTTCTTTTAGACCCTTTCTTGCCAGCCACGCTGTGGAGTACCGCAGGTTCATGAGGTGTCGCACCGACCGTTCTTTCCCAGATTTTCTTCTTTTTG
>BLSH010356911.1:230392-243126 GCA_018402905.1 Glandirana rugosa | reverse complement strand
TAATTCAAATTTAGTCTCATCTGACCATAACACCTTTTTCCATGTGGCCCCAGAATCTTAAAAGTGCGATTAAGCTGGTCAGATTAGATCAAAATTGAATGATTTGGCCTTAACACCATACGATATGTCTGGCAGAAATCCAATACAGCGCCAGAGGGTAGCTGATGCCAGCTGCATAACCAATGACTGTAAAGTATCTGTGGCTATTGCCTCCCATGACAGTTCCCAGACCCCTGTGTACTTTCTTTTTTTCACAACACTTTGCCTATTAGGCTCCTTACACACTGAGGCTTTTTACAGACGCTATTTAGCTAAAAATAGCGTCTGTAAAGCGCCTCAAAAATCCCCCCCCCAATCCACCCCAATGTGAAAGCCCTGAGTGCTTTCACACTGGGGCGGTGCGGTTGCAGGACGTTACAAAAAGTCCGCTCCTCTACCGCCCCTGCCATTGAAATGAATGGCAAGCGCTTCCGAAGCGGCTGCACACCGCCTCGGTAGCGCCTCAGCACTTTTAACCCTGTTTTAACCCCTTGTGGAGCGGAGCCATATCGCTGGTAAAACACCCCCTATAGACTTTAATGGATTCAATGTTATGTTTAGGTGTTGTGCACTTCATGCCAGGTTCAAAGACCTTCCCCCCTCCTCTGTAAATGAAACCTGGGCAGATTCGCTCATCCCTATACAATAGCTATCTCTGAGAAGACAGCTGTGCAAACGCATACACATGAAATGCCCCAGTACATCATTGTTCTCACAGAGCAATCCATATCTATTCATACAGATACAGATACAGAACACAGCAGGTACTATTGCACTCTCAGCCATTAAAGATGATTCAATATACCTTGTTATCTATGAACACCATGCGCACACAGTGCAAGCATATTTTTATAGCTTTTAATAAATACTGACACTTCCCAGACGAGACATTTAATACTCACCCACATGCCCTCAGTTTGCAGCATGAGATTTTGCTTGCATGTACATTCAGGCAGATTAAGTCATACAATAAAATTCAATCCAATGATATTAGTTTTTTTTAATTAACCACTTGCCGACCACCTCGCATAGAAAGATGGCGGCAAGTTGGCTCCACTGCGCAGATCGCCGTCTATAAAGGATGATCCATGCAGCCACAGTTGCGGGCACGCGCCGCCGTGCCCTCATGCCCGACGCACGCTCTGGACTCGATGTCTGCCGGTGACCTGCGACCGCCTGGTACAGCAGAAAAGCAGTGAACCGCCGATGTAAAAACGGCAGTTCCCCGCTCTGTCAGGCGGCATGACAGAGATCTACTGATCACTGTGACTGGGATCAGTTAGATCTGTCATGCCCCTGCCAGCCCAGCCCCCACACAGTTAGAACATGCCTAGGGAACACAGTTAACCCCTTGATTTCCCCCTACAGGTTAATCCCTTCCCTGCCAGTGACATTTATACAGTAATCAGTGGCTATTTTTAGATCTGATCGCTGTATGAATGTCTATAGTCCCAAAAAAGTGTCAAAAATATCTGATCTGCCTGCCGCAATATCACAGTCCCAATAAAAATCGCAGATCGCCACCATTACCAGTAAAAAAATAATAATAATAAAAACGCCATAAATTAATTCTCATGGTTTGTAAACGTGGCAACTTTTGCGCAAACCAATCAATATACGTTGATAGCCATTTTTTTTTTAACACAAATATGTGGAAGAATACATTTTGGCCTAAACTGATAATAAATTTGTTTTATATATTTTTTTTTTGTATCAATTATAGCAAAAAGTAAAAAATATTGTTATTTTTTTTCAAAATTGTCACAAATTTTTTTGTTTATAGTGCAAAAAATTAAAACAGCAGAGGTGACCAAACACCACCAAAAGAAAGATCTATTTGTGGGAAAAAAAGGAGGTCAATTTCATTTGGGTACAACGTTGCACAACTGCGCAATTGTCAGTTAAAGCAACGCAGTGCTGAATCGCAAAAAGTGCTCTGGTCGGGAAGGGGGTAAATCCTTCTGGGGCTGAAGTGGTTAAATAGGGTATGGTACATATTTTCCTATATAAAGTTCAGCTATACTCCTCCATCCCAGTGCAGTACTTTGGTGGTTTAAAATCTTGCATACAAGGCTGGATTTGCCAATGGGCAACAACAAGCACTTGCCCCGTGTCTCACCTATTCAGCCTCTGCCCGGCCAAGGACTCTCCCATCCAGGATGTTGGAAAATGCTGCTCTGAGTATTTCTATAGTTATAAATGATGACAGCATAGACATGGAAAATTGGGAAATCTAAGAGAGGGAACAGGCATTAAGTGTTGCAATAGAGCTGCGTGATTCTGAATAAAATGAGAATCACATTTTTTTGCTTAGAATAAAGATCACGATTCTGAAGAACTTTTTTATTTTAAAGATTCACAGCCTCTGGCTAATTAGGTTATCAAACCAGATAGCAGTAAATAAGACATAATACTCATTGCTTCACTCAAAATGAAAGAAATATTATGAAAAATAATGTAATGAATTAAAAAACTATCATTAAGTTATATTAGGGTCTTTTTTTTTCTAGTACTTGCCGATACCAATTACCGATATATTCCGCAACTTTTTTGTTTACACTTCAGCTGTCAGCAATGGTACAAAGCATTGAAAAGTTATTTTACAAATTAAATATATATATTTTTAATTTTGCACTTTTTTCCAATGTGAAACATGTAAATATATGTTAAAGGTGTAAAAATATTAATGAAAAAAGCAAACAAAAACAGTTTTAATTATTAATAGTTTATAGTTTAGTTTAGTTTAGGCAAACCAAAAAAAAAAATCAGCAGGAAAATAATAATTACATGGACAAGGAAAATAAGGGGTTAATAAGGCTGATTAGAGTAAATTAAGGCCTCATACACACGGACGTTTTTTGACGCCGGCGTTTTCTGGCGTTTTTTGCAGCTCTCCATGTTAGTCAATGGCCCCATAAAAACGTTGGCTTTTTTTAGCTGTAGATGACGTCGGCGTTAGTGAGCTGAAGCTAGAACCCACAGCCATCGCGTTCTGAGGCTGTAACGTTTTGGCATTTTTTGACGCCGACGCCACAATATGCCAACAAACGCCAACAAATGCCACCTAATATTATACCGGCGTTTTCCGGCGTTTTTTGACGCCGATGTTTTTAGGTTCAAAAATAGCAGAGGGATGACTTTTTTTTAAAAAACGCCTATTGACGCCGATGCTCACAAACGCTCAAAAACGCTGATGCATAACGCCGAAAAATGCCGACTTTTTTTCCTTGACGTCGGGCCCGACATTTTGTTTATTTTTTTAGAAATGTCCGTGTGTATGAGGCCTTAGAGTTAATAAGGAGTTAAACAGAGGAAGAATTTAATAAAAACCCCAAAAGATATACAGAATATATATTTTTTTTTACTTGACAAGGTTGCTATAAACTGACTTCATAGGCAGTTCATCCCTTTGATCTGTAAATGAATAAAAAGAAGGGCAGATAAGCAGATATAATATTTCTTTTTATCTGTCTCTTTGCAATGTAGGCTGCTTTTTTTTTACAGTTGTGAGCAGGGGAACTCCTTTGACAGATGAATGAGTCATTGGTTGTTAAGGAAGCAGTGGTCCCACTCCTTAACAACCAGTGATTGCGGCTATTTTATTTATTTATTTTTTTACATTTCAGCCGTCAGTGGGGGAATCCCACTGACAGATGAAATAACTGAGCTTGAAAGTATCGGTTTCAGGTATTTGCATGAGTATTGGTGCAACCCTACTTTTTACATGAATTGTAGAAATGCTGGGTTAAGAACGTGTGTGGGGGTCGAATCGAGATTGCGATCTTGATCTTTTAATGATTAATTGTGCAGCTCTATGTTGCAGCATGCTCTATTCCCTTGAAGACATGCTCCTACACCAAAATTAAAATAATAATAAACCCAGAAGCAACATGTATTATATTGCAGCTTACCAATTCTTTGATGTAATGGCTGCATTCGTTTTATTTTTCAGGCTTTCTTTATTTAATTTTCTCTTGGTGAACCAGCCAGTAAGTCTGTTATTTTTCAACAGAAGACGCTCCCCTGCAAATGTAGCAGTTAGACAGATGAGACAAACGATTTAACACTGAAAAGGGTGCTTACAGTAATCAGTTTTTATTTATCTAAATCCTTGATCCCAAAAGGAAAAAAACTGCCGAAACTGCTTAAAAAGTATTAGCTGGAGTTTGGCTTCAATTTGTTAGTGTATCTAAATCTGGTAGTCCATTCAACACTCCCCTCCCCCCAGACTGGCAATGCTGCGGCCCAAAGGCGCCCCTGTGCTCCTTTATCCAGAGTGGAGGCACCCAAATACAGAATGTGTGTTACTGGCCAGATCACCAGGTGAAAACAGAGGCAAAAAAAAGCCCAAAAAGAGAAAATGTGATGGGGTGACACTTTAGAAGCACAATTGGAGGGGGGGGGGGGCAGATTGCTGTCACCCTGTGAGTGGAAGTGATTGAACAAGACCCCAGAATTTTTTAAATAAAAGCTTCAGATTTAAAATGATTGAAAATTACTTTTTAAGTGACATTCCCATGTTAACCAGTTGCTGACCGATGTACGACTATAAACGACGTCAGCGTGGCTCTGTCCCGTGAATCGCCGCTCAAAGTTGTCACTTTAGTGCACGTGGCTAGGGGGCTCATGCCCGCCGCACGCTCCCTGAGCAGGGCCATGGGTCAGGCGCACTCGATGTCTGCCGGCGACACGCGATGCCCTGTGACAGAGCCAGAATGGGGAACCACTGATGTAAACATGGCGGTTCCCCCTTCTGACAGGTGGCATGTCAGAGATCTACTGATCCCTGTCACTGTTGCCCCTGCGAGCCCAGCCCCCTGGGCCCCACAGTTAGAACACATCCAGGGAACACAGTTAACCCCTTCAGTAATAAATATTAGAATCAACAATGCTAAATACCAATAAAGGACAAGAATAATCAGCTGCCGGTACAAAGAGGTTGAAATGACCACTAAAATATACTATAAATTTAGGTGCAGCGCTGAAAAAAAGCTCATATGTAAACAAAGTCCAAAAGAATCAGTCCTTATAGAGTGAGTGAAAAACAACATTAGGAAGAGTGGCCCAATAGAGAAAACCTTCACCGACACCCACACATACTGCCTCTTACCCTCCAGCAATGACCCCTATTACGGAGGTCCTTTAAGTCTGTGTGTGGGATTGGCTGTAATAGATATTGTTGCCAAGAAGTGATGGTGAGCGTCTCTCTGTGTCACATGAAGTTTTCCAGGGCCATCTCAATTGTCATCAACAGTCATAAATGAATAAATGCCAATAGTGTAGCACGTTCACAATAATTTTTATTACATATAAAAAATATTGCACTCACAATTTTGCTGCATCCATACGCGGTGAAACAAGTTACGGTCTGTTTCAAACCAATGCAATGGCGGTCCCATCTAGGAACGCAATGTCGTCACACTGGCTGGCTCCAGCCCTTCACTGCCCGCTTAGTGTTAACCCCTTCACTGTCAATGACATTTACACAGTAATCAGTGGATATTTTAATTTTAATTTAATCAATAAACACTGATTGCAATTTTTTTTTAGCACAGATATGAGGAAGAATATAAATCGGCCAAAACCGATGAATACATTTGTTTTTTTATTTTTTTTTTTTTTGATTTGTATTTTAGCAAAAAGTATGAAATATTGTTTTCTTTGCAAAATTGTAGCTCTTTTTTTGTTTATAGCGATGATCAGAAATGAAGCAGAGGTGATCAAATACCACCAAAAGAAAGATCTATTTGTGGGAAAAAAAGAGGGGTGCTGGGGTGGGCTGTGGCCCCCAGATTTCAGTGTCACCCCACCACAGGTTGCTCTCAAGGCTGTGTAGTACACATGCCCCAGTACACATGCCCCACATCTATCAACTGATGCTCTGGGTACTGACACCACTTGCTGGCCATTATTCCTTACACGCTGCCACTGTATAAGAGAGGCAATACAGCAATGTGTTGTGCTGTGTGTTTTGAAAAACAAAGCCCAGGCTGGTGGCTACCCAAGAGAGCTGTGTGTTGGCTGCTGTAAGGAGGACAAGCGACCTGGAGATGAGAACTGTGGATAGCAGGGCGCTAGGTGCAGCAGGAGGTGAGGCTGGGTGAAGATATGAGGCTGTGAATTTGGGATGGTGCGAACTGTGGACAGGGGGTGCAGAAGTTAGATGGAGAGGTGGGTAAAGAAATTATGTGGACGACGATAGCAAAGGTGAGCAGGGATGCAAAGGTGAGCTATGAGCAGGGATGCAAAGGTGAGTTATGAGCAGGGATGCAAAGGTGAGTTATGAGCAGGGATGCAAAGGTGAGCTGTGGACAGTGACGCAAAGGTGAGCTATGGACAGTGACACAAAGGTGAGCTATGGACAGGGATGCAAAGGTGAGCTTTGGACAGGGATGCAAAGGTGAGCTGTGAACAGCAACGCAAAGGTGAGCTATGAACAGGGACGCAAAGGTGAACTGTGGACAGGGATGCAAAGGTGAGCTGTGGACAGGGATGCAAAGGTGAGCTGTGGACAGGGATGCAAAGGTGAGCTGTGAATAGGGATGCAAAGGTGAGCTGTGGATAGGGATGCAAAGGTGAACTGTGGACAGGGATGCAAAGGTGAGCTGTGGACAGGGATGCAAAGGTTAGCTGTGGGCAAGGATACAAGGGTGAGCTGTGGACAGGGGTGAAAAAGTGAGCTGTGGACAGGGGTGCAAAGGTGAGCTGTGGATAGGGGTGAAAAGGTGAGCTGTGGACAGGGGTGCAAAGGTGAGCTATAGACAGCGATCCAAAGGTGTGCTGTGGACAGGGGTGCAAAGGTGAGCTGTTGTCAGGGGAGCAAAGGGGAGCTGTTGACAGCGATGCAAAGGTGAGCTGTGGACAGTGAAGCAAAGGTGAGCTGTGGACAGGGATGAAAAGGTGAGCTATGGACAGGGGTGAAAAGGTGAGCGGTGGACAGGGATGAAAAGGTGAGCTATGGACAGGGGTGAAAAGGTGAGCGGTGGACAGGGATGAAAAGGTGAGCTGTGGACAGGGGTGCAAAGGTGAGCTGTGAACAGGGATGTAAAGGTGAGCCATGGACAGGGGTGCAAAGATGAGCTATAGACAGTGACGCAAATGTGAGCTGTGGACAGGGGTGCAAAAGTGAGCTGTGGACAGGGGTGCAAAGGTGAGCTGTGGACAGGGGTGCAAAGGTGAGCTGTGGACAGGGGTGCAAAGGTGAGCTGTGGACAGCGATAAAAAGGTGAGCTATGCACAGGGATGAAAAGGTGAGCTGTGGACAGGGGTGAAAATGTGAGCTGTGGACAGGGGTGCAAAGGTGAGCCGTGGATAGGGGTGTAAAGGTGAGCCATGGACAGGGGTGCAAAGGTGAGCTATAGACAGCAACGCAAAGGTGAGCTGTTGACAGGAGTGCAAAGGTGAGCTGTGAACAGCAACCCAAAGGTGAGCTGTGGACGGGGTGCAAAGGTGAGCTGTGGACAGCAAAGCAAATGTGAGCTGTGGACAGGGATGAAAAGGTGAGCTGTGGACAGGGGTACAATGGTGAGCTGTGGACAGGGGTGTAAAGGTGAGCCATGGACAGGGGCGCAAAGGGGAGCTATAGACAGCGATGCAAAGGTGATCTGTGGACAGCGATGAAAAGGTGAGCTGTGGACCGGGATGAAAAGGTGAGCTGTGGACGGGGATAAAAAAGTGAACTGTGGACAGGAGTGTAAAGGTGAGCTGTGGACAGGGGTGCAAAGGTGAGCTGCTGTGGACAGGGGTGTAAAGGGGAGCCATGGACAGGGCTGCAAAGGTGAGCTATGGACAGCAACCCAAAGGTGTGCTATGGACAGGGGTGCAAAGACAAGCTGTGGACAGCAAAGCAAAGGTAAACTGTGGACAGGGGTGCAAAGGTGAGCTGTGGGCAGGGGTGCAAAGGTGAGCTGTGGACAGGGGGTGCAAAGGTGAGCTGTGGACAGGGGTGCAAAGGTGAGCTGTGGAAGGTGACGCAAAGGTGAGATGCGGCCAGAGGGTGCAGAGGAGTGTAGAGATGAGTACTGAATAGGTGATTTTGGGGTTGTTGCTTAAGGATGGAGGTATTAAACATTTATGGCCCCTAGACTGTACTCATGACTGTTGCACACAGTATGATGCGATGTATATTACATATGCACATTACATGCTGTGCTGTGTAGTAAATACTTTTTACTTTTGTATTTGACAGTATTTTTGGCCACAGTGCTCTGCACGATAACTACAATAGCAGTTCATTATGTATATTTTTTAGTTTTGAAAGTGGGCCCCTTCACATTTTGTTACTACACCTCTAGATCAGACAGGTTAGATCCAGCCCTGGTTGCTATCTTTACCCCAGTATATGAAACCTGAAGGTCTCTCACCTGTCAGTAGTACGGTCACTTTTGAGAGGAGGCTGCCACTTATTTAGGCTCCCATAGCTGCAGCGTAGAGGAATTTAACTGAAGTTGTGCCCGAAAAAAGGCAGGCAGAAGGCAAAAGACTCGCTGCCTGTGGTCTCTGCACGGATCCCCTTTCCAACCCACTGGATTGCAATGTTCTGTTGTGCAATGTGTCTTTGTATGGCGGCAGCTATCATGATAGAGGCAGGGCTTTTCATCCTCATGTCAGAGCCTCCAGCATGGAGAACAGTAGTAATATCACCAAATCCAAACCTCATCCAAATCTTCTAAGACAAGCAGTCAGAGGCAAAAGTGCCTCTACATTTTAGATGCTAACTAAGTCTTAGTCTACCATTTATTTTAACTAAGTTGAATAAATACTTTTTTGTATCTAATTGAGTTGTTGATTTGAGTATGGTGCCTCAAAAGTCCTTTTATTTTTGAAGGTGATCCTTCATATGTTGTTTCTAAGCATACTCACATACCTGCAAATACATTGTTTATTTTCAGGAAGAATTCCAGACAAAGATTAATTTTTCAGGGTGCTGCGTAGGCACAAATTACATTTCTACATTTTCCTCATAACATATCAAACTTTCACTTTTTGAGTTTTGTAGCAGAGCTCCCATTTACTCATCCTGCTCAGATGCAGGTTCCCTTAACTCCTTTTTCCACAACTCCCTGGGTTCCTGGACACATCCAGGAAAGAGAATGTTCTCTGCTTCCCTCCCTTGGCAGCTCTGTGAGGCGGCCACAACTTATGAGGCAGAGGTAGCTGGACAAGTGATCTGCAGCCAAGTGAGAGGCCCTCCACTGTCAGAACCGGTGTGCAGGCAGCTATGCCAGAACCTGATAACATGCAGCTTCATCAAAAGACTCAGCTACTGTGGAGAGCCCCTTTCAAATTGCTACCAGAATACTTTTCTGCCAATGGGGTGGCCCTTTATTCTTGGGCCTTGGATGTCTCCAGTTCACCTGTGTTACTAGGGTTAGCCCACTGTGATGAACGCTGTCTATAAGGATAATCACAAGTAGTTTTTTGTTCTGTACTGTTTTACTGAAGTAGAGATTCTCAGTTTGACTCTCTGTTGCTGTTGAGTCTTATAAAGACTATGCTATGCACTGCAGCCACATTACCTTGGTCAAGCCTTAGAGACATCACAGCGAAGAGTCCATGTTTTTTCAGCTTTCATATTTTTCTGCAGCTTTCATTATTCTGCAGTACATACATGCTTTTTGGAATTTTGAATGATTGGTTAACATTGCACCCATTTAGTAAACTGCAATGTAACACCCTCCAGTGCACAGAGTAGGGAAATTTAGTTTTAGCTTCTCTATAGGCAGAGAGGCTGGGGTTAATAGTTGTTATGCTTTTTAGAGCTCCAAGGGCTGAGTCTCTTTTACTTCCCCCTGGCTTCTGGAACTGCTGGAGTGTTCTAGCATTTAGATTGTGGAGGAGTAGAGATTAGGCCTGAATATTTATAGAGTCTCCTCCAATCCCTGGGTGGGTATGGCCCAGAAGGTGGGAAGAAATGCCATAAATATTCTGAAGCCTGGCAGCAGGGGAGCAGAGTTTCAGAGTCAAGTTGTCTGGAGGGGATCCCTCTGCTGGGGGGCTTTGCCCCTGGGTGGAAGACAGGAGAAGCAGAGAGAGAAAGAGACCAGAAGCAGCTAGGTCCACACACACTTTCAGCCTCAGCTAGTTGTAGCTGAAGCCATCCTAGAAGCCAAGATCTGGACCTGTTCAGCAGGGGATCTGCGCAGCAGTTACATGAGCTTCAGGATTTACCAAAGAAACTGATTGAGTAGCTTCAACCCTTATACCCCAGAGCTTGATAGAGGAGAGGTAGCAAGATGAAATTCCCTGCTTTCTCACTACAAAGGGACAGCTTAAAGCCTGTAAAGCCACCCTACACCTCTTGTTTGGGGATTTAAGAAACCGCCAGGTGTGTTACCATTTTCTAAGGCTGTAGGATCTGCATTCATTGTTTGGATCCTTTTTGCTACCAGTTGAGCTGATCCGTCAATCCTACGGGAGGACAGCACAGTTACTTTTTAGCAGCCAAAGACACTGTTAAGTCCTCACTTTGCATTCAAGTTACAGTTCTGGGCATCCCATGCTTTCCATTACCTATCCAAGTTCATCCCCTAATAAAACAAAACAAAACACCTTGGACTGGTTCTTGAAGTCTGTGTGAGTGCTGGACAATTCTTGTTACCTATGTGTGTGTGAGTGAAGACCCAAAAATCCAGCAGACCTTACAGGGGTAGCTCTACAGCAATTTACAGTTACTCTCTGTTATCAGTTGGCCAATTACACATTCTGTAAGCTCCACTTTAACATAGCAAAGGACTTATATTGTTATTGTCCTCTTGCTATGGGGCTACCAGCTTAACACCTGATGTTTCTGGGTTGGTCGCTCAAAGGAAACTGTTTTTATTTTTCAAGTCTGGAAGGCTGTCTGGTGCGTAAACCATGCATATACCTTAAAAGCCTCTTAGATGTAAATAATTCAACTGAATAATGGACATATATTATTCAGCCAGTCATACAGTATACAAATGACTATTATTACAGAAAGTGGTGCACCAAATAAGTAAAATAACATTCTCAATGTTCTATGACAAAATTAAATGAAAACATGCATATTCATTTTCTCCTAAAAGCCACACAGTAAATAGTTTATAATGTTTGGAGTCATTATAAAGATAGCTCATGACCAGCAGATACACTTGTTTAGGCATATAATGCTGAAATTTAGCACAGCATGCTTGTCTGACCTTTGCTAGTAAAGAAGTCATTTAATGTTTGTGCTTTGGTGCATTGTCAAAGTTCTCTTTACATGCGACTTCAGGCTATTGACCACTTGTCAGCTATTGTGCTCTTCAACAATGAAACTGTATGGTCATTCTATTAAAAAGGAATCACCCTTCATCCTGCATTGCCTTCATAACTTCATATTCTTCTTCATAGAGTGGAATGTCATTGTGTCTGTAACATGTTTCTGACACATAGTCATAGATGTACTCTTTTATTCCAATATATTACAAATATGATGAATTTCCATGTAACTTTAAATGGCCAGATTGGTCTTTACAACTATTCTCCCATTATGTTTGGCTGCTAATATTTTAAAGGTCTTTTTAATTAGAATTCCAATATATGGATCTGGGAATTAATTAAAAGCGTAAAAGTATTTTCCATCCATTGACATTCAATTGATTTACATGCATGTTGATTAATCCCCAGTCAATAGATCTCGTGAATGGATTTTGACAAGATCTGTAAGGCACGTATGTGCACATATAGATTATGCAAAACAATCCAATAGCCGACAATCACACACAAATCTCCCTACAAAGTAAACAGAGATCTGCTTCTGTTACTGCAAAGTACACAAAAACACAACCAGACATTAAAGTGGAACTTCAGTCATTTTTCATCTTTCCATCTATTAAATCTTCTGCCCTTGTTGCTTTAAGTTTGGATAGTAAAATATATTTTTTTCTGCCAGTAAATACCTTATACAGCCAACTTCCTGTTTCTTGTTTGGAAAATAGCTTTGGCATATGACATCATGCACAGTTCTCTCTTTCACTCTTGTGAGAGTTTGCCAGGAAGGGAGAGGGGGTGAGTCATAAGAGGGCCAATGAGAGCTGCAGAGCTGGAGGTGTATGTCTGTGTAAATCCAAGGAATGAATAGGCAGCAGCTTCAGCTGTCCACAGTTAAAACGATTACAGCCAGACTCAGTGGAGGGATATTTTTGCAGCATATTTGGAAAGTACAGAATCACAGTATATATAAAATAATATGCAATGTGGTTGGAGGGAAGCTTCAGAATGGCAAAGATGTTTGTATTACAAATTATGTGAAAAGACTGCAGTTCCTCTTTAACCACTTCAGCCCCGGAAGGTTTTGCAGCTTTAGGACCAGAGCACTTTTTGCGATTCGGCACTGCGTCGCTTTAACTGACAATTGCGCGGTCGTGCGACGTTGAGCGTTTTTCACGAGACCAGGATTTCGACGTTTTGGAAGGCCCCGACTTCACCAATTTCTCCTTGACGTCAGAAAAGTGTATTAAACATTATGTTTGTAGAAACGGTAAGACTTCGAAGGGAGGTTGGTGTAACGTATAATAAAATATATATGACACTAAGACATGAAAGGTTTATACGACGTTTTTATAGGGAGGTGACTCAGACCGACATTAGCAAAATTGACACCTGTCGACTTCGACGACGGATAAGTAAGGAACCTAAATGTGTCTGTATGTGGAGGTCGAGACGTCGAGAGTAACCGGGAGAATACTGAG
>BLSH010356911.1:210195-221839 GCA_018402905.1 Glandirana rugosa | reverse complement strand
CCCATCACCCATCAGTGACTACCGCCAGATACCCATCACCCATCAGTGACTACCGCCAGACACCCGTCACCCATCAGTGACCACCGTCAGTCACCCATCGGTGACAATCGCCAGTCACCTGTCAGTGACCGTCACACCCATGAGTAAACATCACCTGTAAAAGTCTCACACATTTGGCATCGCCATACCTGGGGGGAGTAGTAGAATGTATTTTGGAGGGTAATTTTTTCTAAGTACATGCTATGTGTTAGAAATATCTTATAAATGGACAACTTTGTGTAAAAATAAAAGCGTTTTTCATTTTTTTCCCACATTTTCCAAAAACTACTGGAAAAACATGACATGTTCAAAAGACTCATTATGCCTCATAGATTATACGTTGGGGTGTTTTCTTTCCAAAATGGGGTCATATTGTGGGCAATTCCATTGTCCTGGTGCTCCAGGACCTTCAAAAGTGTAATAGGTAGTTGAGAAATGAGGTGTGTAATTTATGCTTGTAGAACGCCTGAAGGTGCTAGTTCAATATTGGGCCTCTGTATGTGGTCAGGCTATGTAAAAGTCTCACACATGTGGTATCGCCATACTCAGGGGGAATAGCAGAATGTATTTTGGGGTGTCATTTTTGCTATGTACAGGCTATGTGTTGGAAATATCTTATAAATGGTCAACTTTGTGTAAAAAAAATGCGTTTTCATTTTTTTCCCACATTTTCCAAAAACTACTGGAAAAAAATTACATGTTTAAAAGACTCATTATGCCTCATAGATTATACGTTGGGGTGTTTTCTTTCCAAAATGGGGTCATTTTTTGGGAAATTCCATTGTCCTGGTGCTCCAGGACCTTCAAAAGTGTAATAGGTAGTTGAGAAATTAGATGTGTAATTTATGCTTTTAGAACGCCTGAAGGTACTAGTTCAATGTTGGCCCTCTGTATGTGGTCAGGCTATGTAAAAGTCTCACAAATGTGGTATCGCCATACTCGGGAGGAATAGCAGAATGTATTTTGGGGTGTCATTTTTGCTATGTACATGCTATGTGTTGGAAATATCTTATAAATAGTCAACTTTGTGTAAAAAAAAAGCGTTTTCATTTTTTTCCCACATTTTCCAAAAACTACTGGAAAAAAATGAACCATTCAAAAGACTCATTATGGCTCATAGATTATTAGTTGGGGTGTTTACTTTCCAGAATGGGGTCATTTTTTGGGCAATTCCCTTTTCCTGGTGCTCCAGGGCCTTCAAAAATGTGATAGGTCGTCATGACATTAGATGTGTAATTTATGTCCCTAGAATACCTGACGGCACTCCCTGCATGTTGAGCCTCTGCATGTGGCCAGGCTGTGAAAAAGTCTCACACATGGGGTATCTCCATACTCAGGAGGAGTAGCAGAATGTGTTTTGGGGTGCAATGTGTGGTATGCATATGCTGGGTGTGAGAAATAACCTGTTACTATGACAATTTTGTGGGAAAAAAAAGAAAAGAAAAAAAAAATCTTCATTTTGCAAAGAATTGTGGGAAAAAATTACAACTTCAAAAAATTCACCATGCCTCTTACTAAATACCTTGGAATGTCTACTTTCCAAAAAGGGGTCATTTGGGGGGTATTTGTACTTTCCTGGCTTGTTAGGGTCTCAAGAAATTAGATAGGCCGTCAGTATATCAGGTGTGATCAGGTGTGATCAATTTTCAATGATTGGCACCATAGCTTGTGGACTCTATAACTTTCACAAGGACCAAATAATATACACTTATTTGAGTTATTTTTACCAAAGATAGGTAGCAGTATAAATTTTGGCCAAAATTTACAAAGAAAAATTACTAATTTGCAAAATTTTATGACAGAAATAAAGAAAAAGGCATTTTTTCAAAACATTTTCAATCTTTTTTTATTTATAGCACAAAAATAAAAAACCCCTAGTGATTAAATACCACCAAAAGAAAGCTCTATTTGTGTGAAAAAAAGGACGCAAATTTTATATGGGTACAATGTTGCATGACTGAGTAATAGTCGTTCAAAGTGTGATAGCACTGAAAGCTGAAAAATGGCCTGGACAGGAAGGGGGTTTTCGTGCCAGGTACGGATGTGGTTAATGAGGATAAAAAAATTAACTTAAATGATTTTAGCAAATGGCTGCAATATAACAAAGAGTGAAAAATTTAAGGGGGTCTGAATACTTTCCGTACCCAATGTATATACATTCCTGTATATACTCTTCTCTCTTCCTCCAGCACAATGTTGCTCAGATCCAACTCCTCTTTCTCCAGCATAATCTTGCTCAGATTCAATTTCTCTTCCTCTCTCCTGCACAACACTTCTACGGCCTAGCTAGCACATGGTGAGGCCTGCCTTTGACTGGGCAAACCTCAGTGAACTGCCCATTACAGGCAGAGACCATGATCCCCTCTTGTGTAGCAAAATTGATGAAATGTGTGTTAGCTAGCCTCGGTGGACTACTGCTCCCAGTCAGCCTCTCTTCAGGCCCTACCAACCCTCTATAGACCCGACTCCACTGCCCAGTGACCCCACAGTTCCTGCTGGCTCTGTACCCTTCTCAGACTGTCTTTCTCTCCTCCCAATCTGCTCCAGCGTGCCTCTCCAATATCGCTGGGTGTGTGTCACTCACCGATACCTGGTGAATCCCTCCTGGAGACTTGCCCAGCAGCACCACTCTGTTGCTGTTTCTCTTGGTCAGGACCCCCCTTGGATGTGCTGAGGGGTCCTTTCCACTCATGAGCCTCCAGACCCAAGGTCATCCCCCCAGACTGGGGGGCTCCCTCAAGGGTCCTCATAACTAGTGTTCCATCTCTCAGCTCTTCCACCTGAACTCTCCTCCCTGGCTGGGCTGACGCTGGGTAATAGAGGAGGGCTGCCCCCTGCCAATCCAAAGTTGGGGATTGGTTAAGGCTCCCCAAACACCCCAGGCAGCTCCACCCCTCTTCCCCACCCTTTCTTCTAGAACCCTCTAGAAGCAAAGGGGAAGTAACCGAGAGGTATCGCCACCTGTGAATCACCAGCCACTCCCCGAGCCACTCCCAGTCCAGAATCAAAACACACAGGCCTAGCTATCAACTAGGCCTGTTTAGATTTACCTACACTGCCAGAGAAAAATAAAATCTACACTAGCACCTCACTACCTAGAGGGTGCTACACTCACCCCCCACCAAAAGAAACCAATCAGTCCCTAGACTAAGAGAAGACATAAATAACACACACACCTAACCCAAGTCCTAACTATGCACACAGGGGGTTATAATTCTGCCAGCAGAGTATTTAACAAAATACTTTAAACATTTTTCCTGTCTGTTCTGTCAGCAGGGAGTTACATCCCGCTGCCAGAAACAGTGAAAGGGGAAAAGAAGTAAAAAAAGATAATGAAAACTTTATTCTCTTGCAGAGTTCCTGATGGGAGGGGCCCCTCCCTGGGCAAACTGGCTCTTCAAAAGTTAGTTTATGCTGGAACAAACCTCACCCAAGTGTCCTTTAAATGGGAAAGTCTCTTCCATTGGGCACAGGGTGGCAGGCTGGCTTGTTCCTGCAAGTCAGGGGGAAAAGATCACAATCCTGCAACTTCCCTGCAGCTTCTTGTGGCTTCTTCTATGGTGCCTGCACACTCACAGTCCCTTCACACATAGAAGTGGGGTCAGTCAATCTCCTCCTAATTTCCCCTTCCTCCCTGATGGAGACCAAGTGGCTCCTTGTAGGCCGTCTCACCTTCACAATGAGCACCCGGTCTTTGTATATAGCTTGTCCCAGTCTTCATTCCTGGCTAATGTCCTCAAAATGGGCCCAGGCTTCACTTTCTGGCGCCCGCAGAGGCTTTGGGACATGCAAGTAGTCCCAGGCCATGTCCCATTCCCACTCTTCCCAGGAGTCCTCCACAATGTCTATGATCTGGGGAGGGACATAGGAATAATCCATACCCCACTCCAGGGCAACCTTCCTTTGGACCTCCCACTGGACAGTTCCATAGGCTTCCCCTTTCCCGGCAGGCCACAGGCATCTGTAGATCTCACCACACACTGCCTGTACTTGGGGGTGCCCTGATCTGGGTGGTGGAAGGTCTGTGTAGGAAGAGTTGACTGCTAGAGATAGGGGTTTCTGGGGCTTCATCTGTTTCCAGCACCGTCTCTGGTCCATCTCCTTCTTCAGATTTTGTCTCCAAGACATGGGAACCTCCTGTCTCCCATTCTTCCTCTGAAGTCTCATCCGGGGATGACCACTCTGTTAGCCTCCCCAGGGATTCAAACTCAGCCTGCAGTCTGGGGGAACCCAAATCAATGACCCTGTCCTCGCACTCCCCGTCCGGCTCATCGGAGGGCGCACCCCCTCCTGCACTGACTCTGCTGGACAAGGGATAGCAATGGACATAGATATGGCCAGATTTTCAGGGGCTGCTAGTTCCTGCAGGGCAGTACTTACAGTTCCTAGGCCCCTGACCAGGTCTTGGGTCATGGCAGTCTTTTCCTTGCCCATGTCCTCTTTTTTCACAGGGGAGTCACCAGGCTGCAACTCCACTCCAACTTTGAGGGTCGGTCCAGGCCCACTCCGGCCTTTCCCGGTCTTCTGCGGCTATAGCTTGCACAGTCCTAAAAGCAGGTCCACATTAATGTAGCGTGCCTCGTGCTGAGCAGATGCCCGCTGCATCAGCAGTTCATCGCAATGGTCGCACTGGACCCACGCACTGATCACCGCAGTTGGCAGCTGACATTCGGGACATAGCACGCACAGTCGCTCCGCCTCATAAACCATCCCCAGGGCCGCTGTGCTTCAATTGTATGCCAATGTCCACCAACGTCCGCTCTGGCAGTTCCGGCAACCAGGTGAGAGCTGGTAATGGACGACCACCATCTGCTATCTTCCGCTGCCTCGTGGTGTCTGACACTAGCAGGGAGCGCTGGGTCTCTTCCAGGACCTGGCACAGCCCCCTAGTTTCCAGACAGGCTGGCACTAGCCATACTGATAAGCAGACCCCTCCTGACACTTGCTGCTGTAACCTGTTGTGTAAACTGAAGTATGCAGGCATGTTATGACAAGCAGGACTTGCCCAGGCATGTTGCCCAGCACTGACTGTGCTTGAGCAACTGTAGGTAGATGGCTGCTGACTTTCTCGGTGGTTGCCGGTGGCAACAGTAAATTTAGTAGCCCCTGTCTCCCTGAAGGGAACACTTTAAGCACAGTCCCACCTGCAGGCACCCACAGGTTTAACCTGATCACCCCGGGCAACAGTAGACAGTTCCAGGCACACTTTACTGTTTAAAGCAGGAGATTGGAGCACAAGTATAGAAGGCCCAGCATTTGCAGAGCGCTGAGCATATTTGTAATCCATTGTGAGATGTCAAGCCTTTGCAGAGCACTGGACATATTTGTAATCCATGGGTGTCACCATGGATGCCACGGGTGATAGCACATGGTACAGAGTCACTGAATTGCAGGGTCTTGGTTCAAGTGTCTGCCCCAGTGCTGATTGGAGCAACTGGGTAAGCAGGAGCAGAAAAGAGCAACAGCTCACTCTGGTTGCTATGGACAATGGTACTTGTACAGTGGCACTGTGTAGCAGGCAGAGCACATAAGTCCTTCCCCGGGTTCAATCCTCACTAACAGTAGAACAAATACAGTTCCCTGGTTCAGTCCACTGCGGTTGCTAGGGGTAATGGCTGGCAGGTTCCCGTGAAGAGTTAAATCCCAAATGAGCCCCCAAATGTCCACGTATGGCTGCTGAGTGTAGTAGTTCACCTGTCACCCTGCTCAGCCAGTCACTCTTTATCACGTACCCGATCCGAGGCTCCCCTTGCGGCTAAACGCAGTATACCCCTGGATTTGGGAATTGGTGGTATGGTGCGTAGAGAAGCACGGGTCACCAGTGGTGATGGATGGCTTGTGCTGGAGATCACTGGAAGACTGTATAGGCTGCGGACTTGGGGCAGCAGGAAACCAAGAAAACTGTGGCTGGATCAGCAGTCTTCAGAGTGAGGATGCCCGTGAAGGCCTGGCAGAGGTATAGCAAAGTCAGGAAGGCAGGCCATGGTCAGCACAGGTGATTAGATAAAGCAAACACAGGAGATCAGATGTAGCAAGTCCATAATTCCCAAGGGGAGCACAGGAGATCTTATATAGCAAAGTCCATTAAGCAAGCCAGGGATCAAGCACAGGAGATCAGGCAGAGGCGTAGTCCGTTAGGCAAGCCCGGGGTCAAACACAGGAGATCAAAACAAAGAGCGGGTCAAGAAGCAAGCCAGCGAACAACAGGGATTCCACAGGATACAGGACACAGGTTTCAGGAACACTGGTGAGCTGAGACATTAAAGCAATTTGTGTAACACATAGGTAACCTTTTATAGGTCAGCAAACAGTCTCATTGGCCATGATGTGTGTGCGTATTGTCCCGCCATGCACCCGCATGCGCAGATGACCTCTTCTTCCACACATGGGCATGGGAATGTGGCGATGGTGCCTGTTTCTCTGATGGTGCCTGTTTCTCTGATAGTGCCCCCCCAAGGCGAAGCCTCCGCATGCCCAAGCTAGCCATCTTTTCCGTGTGGTTATTGTGAAAAGCCTGCATTAACCATGGGGCATGTACATTGCCAGAAGGTTCCCAGGAATTATCTTCTGGGGGGTACCCCTTCCACTTGATGAGGTAATGGATTTGTCTGCCCCTCCTCCTGCAGTACAGAATTGCCTTGACCTCAAATTCGGGCTCACCTTCTACTACAAGTGGAGGTGGTGGCGGCTGTTCTCTTCCTGGAAACAAACTTGAAACTGCTGGTTTAAGAAGAGATGCATGAAAAACTGGATAAATCTTCTATGAACTGGGTAATGCCAGTTCAAAAGGTACTGGGCTAATCATCCTTTTGATTTTGAAAGGCCCGATAAATCTTGGACCCAATTTTCGGGAAGGGCAGGCTAGTCTGAGGTTCATGGCTGATAACCACACCTTGTCCCCTATTTAGAACATAGGGTTGTTCCTTCTTCCCTTGTCATAATACCTCTTGTACTGGTCCTGGACTTGCTGCATGGCCTCCAGAAGCTGTTGGTAATTGGACTGAATAAAATGTATTCGGTCTTTAACTGCGGGAATTGTTGCTTCTGGTAAGATGTTGGGCAAAAAGGTAGGATGATAGCCGTAGTTGGCCCAGAAAAGACTGATTTGTGGCAGTGTGTATGGAATTATTGTAAGCAAATTCCGCGCATGGAAGCAGTGAAACCCAGTCATCTTGGGAACAGGTGCAGAAGCATCATAGATATTTTTCAAGAGTTTGATTTGTCCTCTCCGTCTGACCGTTGCTTTGTGGGTGGTATGCAGAGGAGAGGCAGGCTTCAATGGACAAAGATTTACAAAGGTCTTTACAGAATCTGGAGGTGAACTGGATCCCTCTGTCAGATACTATGTTGTCAGGTCATCCGTGCAGTCTGACCATTTGTCACGCACCTGGTGGTGGAGTCTGTCTTATGCAGGAAGCAACCATTCTTGCGGCCCTGGTTCAAGGGTCCCTGGTAGAGCAGACAGGGAGCACAGGAGCTCAGGGGGCACAAGGGCTGGACAGGATCCCTGGTGGTGGTATGGAAGGTCCAGTGAAGCTTGTGCAGGTAGCGGATGGTCGTGTAGGCAGGGCTGACAGCGGAAGTACACAGGCATCAGGCAGAAGAGTTGTCATGGGCAAGCTGGGGGTTGGTGCAGGCAGAAATCAACAAGGTCAAGGTCAAGCCGGGTCACAGGAACAGATACTCAGGAAATCAGGTCGCTCAGGAACACTCACACGCTGTGGAATGGACAGCACTGGCTGCCGGGCGCTGTGAGCTTAAATGGGGCCGCACAAGCGCCAAAACTCAAAAATAGCAGTCTTTTTCCTAACACCATTTCTTTAATGAATATATTGGCTGTTTCCACAGCAGAGGGTATTCCCATCATGGGCAAGAAGTGTGCCATCTTAGAGAGGCGATCCACTACCACCAAGATTGTAGTGAATCCTTCTGAAGGGGCAGGTCAACAATGAAGTCCATGGAGATCTTCCTCCATGGTTGCTCAGGGACAGGCAGCGGCCTCAGCAGACCCCAGCACTTGGCGTTGGGCCCATTGTTTCACTGACAAATAGAGTACGAACTGACAACCTTGCCTCCAGTTGGGCCACCAGAAGGAACGTTGGATCGGTTCAGCATTTTTTTGCATGCCAAAGTGACCTGCAAGCTTGTGATCATGAAAAGTTTTTTTTAGATTTGCAATCTTACTTGTTGAGGAACAAAAATGTTGTTCTGGAACCATAGCAACCCTTCCTGTCTTTTCAAAGTAGAGGCCTCTGGTTCTGGCTGCAAGTACTTTTTTCACATGAGTGCGATGCAGTTCCAGGGTGGTAGAGAAGATTAAGATGGTAGATTAAGGATATCGTTGAGGTAAACAATAACAAAATTGTCAAGGAATTCTCTGAAAATGTCATTGACTAGGTGTTGAAAGGTAGCCGTGGCATTGCATAATCCAAATGGCATTACCAAATATTCATAATGTCCAAAACGAGTTCTGAAGGCAGTCTTCCATTCATCTCCTTCACGGATTCGAATGAGATTGTATGCGCCCCGTAGATCAAGTTTAGTAAAGAGTTCAGGGATGAGAGGGAGAGGGTAGCGATTTTTGATAGTGATCTTGTTAAGATCTCTATAATCCACGCATGGTCTGAGAGTCCCGTCTTTCTTCCCTACGAAAAAGATAGCTGCTCCAGCAGGTAAAGAAGAAAGCCGAATGAACCCCTTTTCGAGGTTTTCATTAATGTATTCCTGTAAGCCTTCCAACTCAATTTCAGACAGTGGAAATATTCGCCCAAAACGAATTTCAGCCCCGGGCAACAGTTCTATTGGCAGTCATATGGCCTGTGTGGAGGCAGATGATCTGCCCCTTTCTTATCGAATACATCCATAAATTCTTGGTATGCTGCGGGAACATTCAGATGTATACTGGATGGAGGCTGGAGAGACAGACAGGTAGCAGGTTTACTGGTGGCTGGGACAAAGCAATGCTGTGAACAGTAAGTGGAAGAAAAGTTTATTTCTTTTCTAATCTAGTTTATTTGTGGGTTGTGGGCTTGTAAGTCCCAGGATAACGGGAAACATGGGTGAACTGAGATGATGTTGAAACAGAGAAACTCCTGGTGGACAGAGTCTGCAGCGGTAAGAATGGGTTTAGTCTCTTGAGTGACAGGCCCTGAGCAGGGTAAAGAGCCGTTGGCCAGATGTACTTGCAAAGTATGTTTCTTGTTCTGGAGGGGCACACATAGTGTGTGTGTACCCTTGGAAATTTCCTCCACCCTAACCTCATGATCAGTATGCAGGCCAAAAAATAAGTAAAAAATGTAGCGCGTTTAAGCCGAATCTAAATAAACTTAGACAATAACCGCTTGCCAACCACACCTTTTCTCACACTTTTTGTTTACAAGTTTAACCACTTGCCGACCGTGCTATGGTCGAAAGACTTCCACAGCGCGGTTGGCTTATTCTGGGAAGGCGTCCATGGACGTCCTCCCGGAATCACAGTCCCGCGCTCCCCCTGTCGGGTCACCCAGTCCCGGCGTGTCACAGATTGGGGTAAAGGGCCAATGACAGTGGCCAATGACAGTGGCCAATGACAGTGGCCCTTTACCACGTGATCACTCCGTCCAATGGACGGAGTGATCACTTGTAGACAAATCGGAGCATGTCCGGTTCAGCTCCTCCCCTCTGGCTCATCCATGCATCCCTGGCTCATCCATCCCTGGCTCATCCATGCATCCCTGGATTATCCATGCATCCCTGGCTCATCCATCCCTGGCTCATCCATGCTTCCCTGGCTTATCCATGCATCCCTGGCTCATCCATGCATTCCTGGCTCATCCATGCATCCCTTGCTCATCCATGCATCCCTGGCTGATCCATCCATACATCCCTGGCTGATCCATCCATACATCCCTGGCAGATCCATGCATACATCCCTGGCTCATCCATCCATACATCCCTGGCTCATCCATACATCCCTGGCTCATCCATATATCCCTGGCTCATCCATCCATCCATACATCCCTGGCTCATCCATACATCCATCCCTGGCCCATCCGTCCCTGGGTCACCCATATCTAGCTCATCCATCCATCCCTGGTTCACCCATACCTGGGTCATCCATCCATTCATGGCTCACCCATCCATCCCTGGCTCACCTGTCCATGGCTAACCCAATCCCTGTCTCACCTGCCCCTGGCTCACCCGTCCATGGCACACTCAATCCCTGGCTCACCCAGTCCCTAGCTCACCCATCCCTTGCACACCCAGTCCCTGGCCCACCCGTCCCTGGCTCACCCGTCCCTTGCACATCCAGTCCCTGGCTCACCCAGTCCATGGCTCACCCAGTCCCTGGGTCACCCGTCCCTTGCACACGCAGTCCCTGGCTCACCCAGTCCATGGCTCATCAAGTCCCTGGGTCACCCGACCCTGGCTCACCCAGTCCCTGGCTCACCCGTCTCTTGCAGCCCCAGTCCCTGGCTCACCCAGTCCCTAGTTCACCCAGTCCCTGGCTCACCCAGTCCCTGGCTCACCCGTCCCTTGCACACCCAGTCCCTGGCTCACCCATAACTGGCTCACCCAGTCAAAAAACTCATTACACCTCATAGAATATATGTTGGGGTGTTTACTTTCCAAAATAGGGTAATTTTTTGGGTGTTTCTATTGTCCTGGTGCTCCAGGGCCTTCAAAAGTGTGATAGGTAGTCAAGATATTTTATACATAATTTATGCTCCTAGAACGCCTGACGGTGCTCCCTACATGCTGGGCCTCTCTATGTGGCCAGGCTGTGTAAAAGTCTCACACATGGGGTATCACCATACTCAGGAGGAGTAGCTGAATGTGTTTTGGGGTGTAATTTGCGGTATGCATATGCTGGGTGTGAGAAATAACCTGTTATTATGACAATTTTATGAAAAAAAATAAAAATAAAAAATAAAAATCTTCATTTTGCAACGAATTGTGGGAACAAATTACATCTTCAAAAAACTCACCATGCCTCTTGCTAAGTACCTTGGACTGTCTACTTTCTAAAAAGGGGTATTTGTGCTTTCCTGGCTTGTTAGGGTCTCAAGAAATGAGTCAGTACATCAGGTGTGATCAATTTTCAGAGATTGCCATCATAGCTTGTAGACTCTACCTTTCACAAAGACCAAATAATATCCACTAATTTGGGTTATTTTTACCAAAGATATGTAGCAATATAAACTTTGTCCAAAATGTATGAAGAAAAATTACTAATTTGTAGTGTTGAGCGAACCCGGACTGTAACGTTCGGGTCCGTACCGAACTTTTGGGTGTCCGTGGCACGGACCCGGACCCGGACATTTCAATGTTTAATCATTAAAAAGAAGTATGTAAAACCTGTTTCAAATATAACGATGTATAGAAACCATTTTTATTGGGTTTAATCACCTATAATAAACCAGAAACACTTTCCATCTCAGATGTTCGATACTACCGTTAGAGACTTTTAACTAGTGTGGACTACATGACTGAGTAAAGAACTCTGGGATTGTTCGGTCCTTTCGTGTTTATGGGGAAAAATCTTTCATCTGTCAGGTTCCATGAATCGTTCTCCGTACCACTCAAAAAACTTCTACATTAAACAAGGGTGTTAAGCAACGTTTTA
>BLSH010356911.1:134944-148201 GCA_018402905.1 Glandirana rugosa | reverse complement strand
GGGAAGGTGTCCTGGGTACCCACGCTAGTGCGCCTCCTTCAGGCCAGCTAGTTACTGGAACTTGCTCCAGAATTCTCCACCAATATGTCAGTACCAGGAGAGTTCACTGGGGTGGTCTTCTTGGGGCCCGGGCCCCTTACATCTGTACTGGCTAAGCCCCCCCCCCATGGCGGCCCTAGTATCTCTGTAGACTCCTGTGTTAAAAATAAAAAAAATTAAAGTACACTGCCTCACCCACTGCCTGTAATAATTAGACCTCACGGCATGTTGCTCCCCTGCTGGCCCCTCCTTTTTGTCCATCCCAGGTGATGTGATGTACAAGCACCGGGGGTGAACAGGAGGGAAGGAAGGGCTGGCATGAGTAGCGCGTCGTGAGAGGTCTAATTACAGCCACTTCCTGTGCTAGACTGCATGTGTTGCAGAGCCTCTCATGGGGCCCCCGGGGAGTGCCCGATTGGTCAGTCCACCCCTGGCTTGGATATTTTTTAATAACCTAACCCTGCTTTAAACTTCTCCAACTTTATCCCTGACCTGTCTGATGTGTTCCTTGTCCTTCATGATGATGTTTTTGTTAACGAAGGTTATCTAAAAAACCTCTGGGGGCTTCACAGCTGTATTTATACTGAGGTTAAATTACACACTGGTGGACTCTATTTATTAAGGGACTACTGAAGGCAATTGGTTCCACTAGATTTTAGTTAGGGGTATCAGAGTAAAGGGGATGAATATAAATGCACGCCACACTTTTTGACATTTTATCTGTAAAGAATTTTGAAAAGCATTTATCATTTTCCTTCCATTTCACAATTATGTGCCACTTTGTGTTGGTCTATCACGTAAAATCCCCATAAAATACATTTACGATTATGGTTGTAACATGACAAAGTTGAAAATGTCAAGGGGTATAAATACTTTTTCAAGACACTGTATGTCTGTGCAAATCTCAAATCTAAGAGCCTAGAGGACAGAGGCTGTCCCCCCGCACAGAATGTGGGGGACACTGGAGACCATGGACCTCTATCTGGTCTGGTGACCTTTCAATGTGAAGGCTCATGGAGGGGGGGATTATCCCCTGCTTCTCCTTGTCCCCTGCTTCTCCTTGTCCTACACCAGTGGATGTATGGCAATTGTAGTTACATGTGGCACACAAGGTGTCTTGTGTCCACTAGAGAAAACCCTGTCTGGCCATGAAGTGGTGGGAGACATCTTTGGTGAGCTGGTGAAGGTAAGGAACCTTGACAGGGTTGGGCCTGAGAGGAGTGCCCAATTTTATGGAGGGGCTTTCACTTCCAGTCTCGAGTTGCCAGTACTATCCCTTGTGGTGGTGGGTAGTGTTGAGCGAACCCGGACTGTAAAGTTCGGGTCCGTACCGAACTTTGGGGTGTCCGGGACCCGGAACCGGACTTTAAAAAAAAAAAAAAACCCAGGTCCGGGGTTCAGAATTTTTGGTAAAATTACCAGAAGTGCTGTAAAAGTCCTAGAGGTCTGCAAAAGGAAGGAAAATGGGGGTAAGGGTGGGACAAGTGCCCTACAAAGAAATGGGGACAGGGAAATAACTAAAAGCATTTTTTTAAAAATAAAAACATAAAAAAATCAGAAATGGAGGTAGATATGGACCATCTTCAAACTGTGTCTGAAAAGTATAAATAAGCCGGGAGAACCCATATCACTGTTCTGGAAACTGTGTGTGAAACTACAGCATAGAGAAGAACAGGGATATGGTTTCGCTCTGCTATAGTTTCACATAGAGTTTTTAGATGATTTTAGAACAGTGATATATCAGTCCGGCTAAAATGGTAGCCAGGAGGGAGAAAGTGAAATGCTCAATGTGGAAGGTATGTGACTACTTTAAAGCGTGTATGGCAGAGCTCTCTAGCTTGAGAGAAACTAGAGACCAGGCTAGCAATATGATACATGTACGTATTTAAATACTTGCAAATTAGGTGCCAATTGTGGCATATTTCCCAGTGTCAATGGGATCGCCTGAATAAGCTCTTGGTGAACATGTAGTGATCCTTGGTGTCCATACAGTGACTCTGCAGTTGACGACCCCCCCATATATGTAAGATCATTATAAAGTCTTCACCTGGCTGGTGGTTGATTTGTGGGACAATTTGCATAGGTTTCTCTGGACAACTTGTCTGTGCTTTCTAACCATATGGGAGATGCACATATTTGAGAGCATGCACATAACCTATAATGTGTTTATCATGAACTTTTTTTTTTTTTATATTAAAATGTGACATTTTTATATACATTTTGTGAGACTTCCTTTTTTCAAGTTGGGATTACAGTGGTACTTTTAAGGTCCTTTTTGAACCCTTCTCATTTTTTCTTTACCAGGCTATCGAACAAAAGACCAGGATTTAAAAGTGACCTACACTACTTGAAAGCTGAATGCCGCGCAGACTGTGATTTACTGAGAAGCTCATCTAGAGTTGGGAGCACTGAACGCGGCTTTATTTTGAATGTGAAGAGGCGTTTGGAAAGTGTTCTTGTGAATGGAAGCCAGCTGCAGAGTCCTTGCCCATCTCTGGACTTTATCAAGCCGTTGGAAGGATCCCCTAAGGGTAAGGAGGGTGTTGAGCACATGAGGTGGTAGATCAACTCACCAGTGCAAAGGCATTTGTGATGGGGTGGAATCTCTTGTAAGGGAGTCAAGAGCAAGTTATTCAGGGAGCCCAAGCAAACTGCCAGCATGTAACACAGGTGAGTGTACTGAAATGGAGATAGAACAGCCAGACAACTCAGGGCAGCCAGGTGTGCCAGCACAGCCAGGTGCAGCAATGCAGTCAGGTGCATCTGCACAGCCAGCTGCATTGATGCAACAGATGTGTCAGGGCAGCCAGGTATACCAAGGTAGCCAAACACTGCAGAATCAGATCAGATCAAAATCAGATTGCAACCTAAAATTCCCTACGGGTTTCGCGAAAATTCACTTCATCGGGAGCAGGTGCAATCCATGTATCTACAAAGAAATGTATGCATAAACAACAACGCATCTGTATAATTAACAAGGTATGTATTGAAAACCAAAATGAAGCAGGTCCTTTTTATAGAGTTTTTAACTTGCAGTAAAACTCAGACTGTTCATACATGGTGTATAGCAGATTTTATATCCTTATGAGTACTATGGTTCTACTGTACCATTGCTGTATGACTTTAGCTGATAATTTTTTTCCGATCATGTAACAACTTTTGCAGACTAGATTATCCAATAAAATATCTGTCATGAATCTGCAGTAACATTCATATCTTGACAATAAATAGATGCGTACATACACCCGCCTACACTCAGGATCTTCTATTCGCGCTCTAATATTGACTCTGTACATAGAATTCTCTCATCAGCTGCTACTTATAAATGATCCAAATGCATAAACAATGTATCAATAGAATTCCAATATACTACGTGATAAAAGCAGCGCCCATTATTCATATTCCATCCTATAAGATATTTGCTGATAGGCAAAATAATTTCACAAGTTCATACAGTCTTTGTTAGTGGCTCCAAGGTAGATCTTTACTATTCTATCACCACGTGAGGAAGACCCCACGAAGCGCCACCACCCACATGAAATTGCACTCACAAGAGTTAATTTGCCTTGCATTCCCATTACGCATTATATGGACCGGTTTCCAATCAATTTTCCATAACTGCTCCAAAAAGATGGCTAGGATCTCAGAAGTCCTCAGATGTTAATCATACACCACCACATCACCAATGGGGAAGAGATGAGAAACACTCCACATAGTGCATTATTGTTAAAAACACAGTTTATTACTCATCCCACCATTCCCTAATACAAGATACTCGCAAGCGACTCATGTCACGCTAGCACAGAAATAGGTGAATGTCGGAGATCGGATAACCACACGTTCATACCGGCATCCGTTCCTAGGAAAGTTCTCACCTGACCAGCAGGAAAACGACCATCCGTCCCTGTTCACGCCAGCTCCCTCTTGTCCACACAGCGACACGGCAACTAGTGGACAAGGGGGAGCTGGTGATGTGGTGTGTTATTAACATCTGAGGACATCTGAGATCCTAGCCATCTTTTTGGAGAAGTTATGGAAAACTGATTGGAAACCAGTCCATATAATGCGTTGTTGCCTAGCATGGGAATGCAAGGCAATTAACTCTAGTGAGTGCAATTTCATGTGGGTGGTGGTGCTTCTTGGTGTCTTCCTCACGTGGTGATAGAATAGTGAAGATCTAGCTTGGAGCCACTAACATTCATGTCTAGTCTGTCTACCTTTCTGTGTTCAGCTTAGAGACCATGCACCTCTCACCCGTGTGCTTAAGTAAACTTCCATCAGCAGGGCTCCACCCCAGTCTCTAATTAGGAACATTCTATAACACCATGCAGTGCAAGTCAGCACTGCCGATCAATATTGTGTGTTAGGCTTCCTGTATGTGTGGTTCCTGCCGTGTGCTCTACGTCTAATTCCGTTTAACGACCTTGGCTTGGTCTTTGACTATTCCTGTCTGCTTGATACCTCGACCATTGGCGCGTTCTCCTGTCTGTCCTTGTCTGCTTGTTGCCCTGACCCTTGGCTATCCTGACTATCCCTTGTGGGCCTGCACTGCTGCGTCCTCTCTATCCACCAGTAGCTAGCCGTGAGCGTGAGCTGGGGGCCGTGACCTGGAGTCAGTAGCAGCGAAGTCCATCCTCCCCATCAGAGGCTCTGGTGAAAACCTGTTGGCTCTTAGACTCCGTGCCCTGGGGTAACTTATGCTCTAGCTCCCTGTGTAACCTGTGTCAGTGCTCCAGTAAACCTGCTTTCCTGAACCACCCAGAGCTCCATTCGCAGCAGTTGGCTAAGGGTCCATAACCTTAGCAATGCGCCCCTAACCCCAGCGGTGTGCATCTGGCATCAGGTGACCTGACAATTTGATTTTAACATGTACTTACTTTATTACAGATGAATGTATATCATGTCTATATGCAATATGGTTGGTCACACACCTCACTCAAAGTCCCAAACCTCCATTTGCTCTCATAAAAATAGGGATGGAGGCTCATTATGTGCCTTTGTTTAAAGTCCTATAAACTCTTCCTTCTATGTTCCTCTTCCTTTTCTGAGCATCCTTTGCTCTTGGACGAAGACCCAGTTTACAACTGAAGTGGTAAGGGTCAGGGGAATGCCCAATCAGGGGGAGTGGTGGTGGAAATGGTTTTTGGAGTTGGGATTTAAAGTGGTGGACCTATTTACCCTCATCCACCCCTATAATTCCCCAGAGTTTAATGTGAGTTTTCTCACCCCTACCCTCATGCTGTTCTTTATCTCTTGATATGAGCTTGTGAAAACTCATGACAACTGGTGTGATTTCAGGTTGGTGATTCTCTCCGGGTAGAACAAGGGGACGTTTGTGAAGAATGAGTCACTCACCAGAGGATATAGACACCTGATTAGGAAGATGTGACCAGTTGCAATCCTATCTGAAAAAAGAGCTGGACGGTAAAAGAATATGAACTGGAGCATGGACTGCTTATATGTCAAGCTTGGACGAAGTGGTCTGACTGCTTCTCCTATCCCAGCCAAGAGCTGCATTGGGAGTGACTGCATCTTTGTATTCTACCAGGGACAGCTAAGGCTCTGCTTTAAGTGTGGATCCCCTACTCAGTTTAGTGCAGATTGCACTGTGCAGTGACATGTGCGTTGCAATGGCATAGGGCATGCTTTGGAAGGATGCCACCTGATTAGGTGCAATTTGTCTGGTGACTTGGGCCACCCCTTCAGCCGATACCCCAAGGCCTTCAGGGGCTACACCACTGGATAAGGGGGTTCCTGGGTCCCATAGGATCCTTCTCCAGAGGCAGCTGCTGGAGGATCGTGATGTTAGGGAGTCATTTGAGACCATTTACGTGAAATCGGGCCTCGCTCCATGAGAGTAGCAGGCTCCCAGGAACAGATCTTCTCCCAGAAACTTCAGCTGAAGGAGTGTCAGTGTGACCTTCCTGCTTCCCTGGTCTTGGAGAGGGATTATTAGAAGTTCTGCTCCCCTGACCCTTACAGGAACTGTGGTGAGGCAATGAGTTTGAAGGTTATACATGGCCTGAGAGATGCTTCAGGGAGCCTGGTCTGGTTTAGGCTGGGGATCCTGAGGGTCATTGGAGCCCACTTTTCAGACCTTCTGAAAGTGAAATTTTTAGACCAGAATAGGATGAAGAGGTTTGTTGATACGACTCAGTTTCCTGCAGAGCCTAACATTCCAGACCCTTTGACGGTAGATATTTCGGAGGATCAAGTTGAGCAGGCCATTTTATTCTTTGTCTCTCAGTCGCCTGAGCCACATGGAATGGTGGAACTTTATAAGACCTTTTTAAGAAGCTTTTAATTCCTCATTTGATGGAGGAGTTGTAATGAGTGTCTGGCTTTGGGCCTGCTACCTACCTCAATGAGAAGGTCAGCTCTAATACTACTGTCAAAGGGTAAAGAACCGACCATGTTGAATTGCTTCCCTATTGCCATTCTCTACACGGATGGAAGGATTCTTCTGATTTTTAGTCTGTTCCTCTGCCTGATGAGTTACTGTCCGCAGCTCAGCATTGCACAGTTCCTGACCGGAACACTGTTAGTGCAGTTCTCTGCTCCGAGAGACTGTGGCAAGATGCAGGGCTGAAGGCTGTGGGCGGTAGCTGCTGGCATTGGACAAGGCAAAGGCTTTTGGCAGGGTAAACCATGAGTACCTCCTGGCTTCTTCTGGGGAGGTACAGTCTGTTGGGGAGGTTTATTAATTGGCCCTGTGTACTGTATAGGGAGGAAGGGAATTTCACTCTTGTTAATGGCTGGGTGGGCCCTTCTTTTGCTGTGGGCTCCAATGTCTGGGAAGGGTGTCCCTTGAGTCCTCTTTTTAGTGCCTTTGCAATTGATCCCTTCATCCGCAGGTTAGACCCTGAGGGGGTGGGGGTATTTTTTGGGTCCCTCCGGGAGCACTGGGCCAGCAGTGGGGACATTCAATTATGCAGACTATGTCTCAGTAGTTGTGTTGTGTGGGGAGGAGGCCTAGTTTGCGGAAACGCAGATTGGGGGACTACTGAAGCATCCGGTTCTTAAGTGAACTGGGACAACAGGAAGGTTTTCTGGAGGGTGAGGAGTTTCCCCTTCTGAACATGTTCTTCGGGCCTCAAGCAGAAATTACAGTTTTGGGCATTCATTTCAGCCAAGGGGATTACTCCAGGAAGGTAAAAGCCAGGAAAGGCTGGAAGCTGTCTCTGAGAGGGAAGGGTGAGCCTGAATTTCTTTTTGTCAGATACACATTGCTGACCTGTGCATAGAGAGAAGCTGGCAACAGCCGTCTATTCTTCCTGTTCCTGTGGTTAAATTACATTTAAATGTGATCAAGTGGTAAGTCCTGAACCTAAGAGAAGGTTAGGTGGGCTGGACATTGTCCACCCTGTAGTGATTGGCCTTTCAACATGGAAATTCAGAGGGGGGTAGGGGATGTCATTTTTGATACTGAAATCCCCAAAGCAATCAACGCAGTCAATATTCTAACCCAGTGTTTCTCAACTCCAGTCCTCAAGGCGCATCAACAGGTCACGTTTTCAGGATTTCCCTCATATGAAACAGCTGTGGTAATTACTAAGGCGGTAAAACTGGTGCAAAATAATGGAAAACCTGACCCGTTGGTGCGCCTTGAGGACTGGAGTTGAGAAACACTGTTCTAACCTGATATATACTAAATCATCAATTTTTACACCAAAAAGTTGCTGTTAAAATCTTAAGTGATAAATCCACACTCCTAAATGCATATTTGTCCTATTTTGATTGGGTCTATGGTGCTTTTAGGGTAAGGAGAGGGTTTGAGTTGTCCTCAGTTTATCTGGTTAGTGGAGTAGTCCCGTATTACACCTAGGCATGCAAGGTCTTTTGTGTCCGCTAGTGACAAAAACCTCCCTGTCCATGAGGTGGTGATTGACTTCTTTTGGGGAACTGGTCAATATTCAGAATCTTGCGAGGGGAAAGGTGGGGGGGGTTCAAAGTTGCCCTATTGTGGAGGGAATTTCCTTTCTGGCCTCCTTGGAGTGCCTGCCCCTTATGGTGGTGGGCTGTTCTGTATTCACCCCCGTAGATTTTGTGTGATGTTTTATTTTTGGCATAAGGCTGCAAGTATCTGAAAGTTTACCACTGTCTAGGTAGGTGTTAGTAAGTTTATGTATGTATAAGTGGGAAAGCTCTGGGTTGGTTATTTAGTTGGTGGGCTATAAAAGCACCAAAACCCAGAGCTATGTTACATGGTAGGTTGATAAAAACATGACAGACTGGTTTGGCTCATGCACTTTAAGAGCTGTAAAAACGCTCAGTATAAATACCCAAATTGGGGTTTGTGACCATGTGTAAATATGCTCTAGTATACTAGGAGTTTGCATGTTAATTTTAGAAGTACCATGTAATGCTGGTTGCAGTCTTTTATAAATAAAAATATTTCCAAACTCCAAAAGTGTATATTAAAGTTGCTGCAGTTCAAAATCTTGTCGTTGGATCTTGGGATTGAGCTGGCAGTTTGCCTCGAGGTGAGCTACCTCCTGTCCCAGCCCCGGGGGCCCGAAGCATTTACTTAAAAAAAAAAAAAAAGCAGACCAGTATCCTGAATACTTCAGCTAGGAATACTGGAATAGGACGCTGGTTCTATTTTGTTGGTTTTTGGAACTGGGGCCATTATTAAGAGGGATGGCCAGGGGCATTTGTATCGTGCCTCTAGAGATGAAATTCTTGGGCCGGTGCAAGACTACCCAAAGCAAAAGCCTTTACCAAGAAATTTTTCATTAATCAAGAGTCTGAACCTCCGACTTTCTATTAGATACCGTTGTTTCAACGATAAATGATACCGACTGATGATACGGCAGCGTTATTCTCATGACCCGCTGATCGGCTTCCGGAGGGAGTATGGTGCAAAACTGAAACTTAATAAAAATTGATGGAAGGGCACCACCAGGAGTGGAGCCTGCGGCTTTATTTGACTCGATACGGGAAACCTCACGCGGCCCGTTCACAGAAAGGATTGACAGCTCGCTCTTTCTCACTTCTATGGGTACATGGCCGTTCTTTGTTTGTGGAGCAATTAGTCTGGTTCATTCCAATCACGAATGAGGCTGCTTCATGCTAACTAGTTACACAACCCCCGGAGGTCTGCGTCCAACTTCTTAGAGGGACAAGTGGCGTTTAGTGGCAAGAGATCATGTAATAACAGCCCTGTGATGGCCTTAGATGTCCGGGGCTGCACTCGCACTACGCAGAACGGATCTGCATGTGCCTACCCTGACAGGTGCTGGTAGCCCACTGAGCCCCATTTGGGGATTTCAATTCTTTCCCATGAATGAGGAATTCCCAGTAAGTGCGGGTCATAAACCCACGTTGATTAAGTCCCTGCCCTTTGTACACGCCGCCTGTTGCTACTACTGATTGGATGATTTAGTGAGGTCCTCGCATCAGTCCCGCCATGGTCCATGACGGCCCTGGAGGAGCACCAAAGGATAAAACATGACAATCTAGAGGAAGTAAAAGTTTTAACGAGCACAAATAATAAAGTGAAGTGCTCTTTAATAAATAGAAATATCTACAGGTATATCAAAACCACTAGTGATTCAAATAGTATAAAAAATATGCCTTGCGATCACATATCCTCTATAAAATCAACTGTATAAGCAAGTTGCTTACACAATTGATTTTTATAAAAGAAATGTGACCACAAGCCATATTTTTGCACTATTTATTAGAATCCCTAACCGTTTTTGATATACCAGTATATTGTGGATATTTTTATTTAGAGTAGGGATATGCAAACAGTTCGGGTTGAACATTGGCTGTTCGCCCATTCGCCAAACTATTAGCGCGTTCGACCGTTTTTGTTTGACCCACCAAACGACCACAATGCACTGCACCGCCGCACCGTGTATTGAAAGCTCTGATTGGGTGAAGCTTTCAATGAGGGCACAGAGCACTGTTAGAGCCATGATTGGACGCTGTCATGGTGACTCTATCCAATTATTGCTCTTAGTTCCCCCCCCCCCCCCAACACTATAAAAGTATTCTTTAAATAGTGGCCATTTTTAGTGTGATATCAGCGTAGAGAAATAGAACAGGGCTCTGTTCAGTGCTACTAGACAGTGAGTGTGCTATTGTGATTCTATTGTCAGTGTAGAATATTAGTGTAGTGTCAATCTAGGGATAGTCAGCGCCAAAAAAGGGAAATGCCCTAACCAAGTAAATATGAAGGATTATAGAGGTATATAAAAATATCAAAAGCTTTTTATTAATACGTATTAGCCACTTCAGCCCTGCAAGGATTTACCCCCTTCATGACCAGAGCATTTTTTGCAATTCGGCATTGCGTTGCTTTAACTGACAATTGCATGGTCGTGCGAGGTTGTGCCCAAACAAAATTGACTGCCATCCTTCTTTTTTTTTTTTTTTTTTTTTTCAGCAAATAAAGGTTTCTTTTGGTGGTATTTGATCACCTCCTGCGGTTTTAGTTTTTTGCGCTATAAACAAAAAATGAGCGACAATTTTGGGGAAAAAAAAAATATTTCTTTTTGCTATCATACATGTCCAGAAAAAAAACTTAAAAAAACGAATTTATTCATCAGTTTAGGCCAAAATGTATTGTTCCGCATATTTGAGATAAAAAACTCGTAATAGGCGTATATTGATTGGTTTGCGCAAAAGTTGCCGTGTTTGCAAACCATGAGAATTAATTTATGGTGTGGTGTCTGTTTGTTTATATATATATATATATATATATATATATTTTTTTTTTTTTTTGGGACTGCAATATTGCGGTGGACATATCAGACATTTTTGGGACCACTGACATTTTATACAATGATCAGATCTAAAAATAGCCACTGATTACTGTATAAATGTCACTGGCAGGGAAGGGGTTAACCTGCATTGGGCAATCAGAGTTAACTGTGTTCCCTAGGCGTGCTCTAACTGTGGGAGCTAGGCTGGCAGGGCATGACAGATCTACTGATCCCTGTAAACCGAGATCAGTTAGATCTGTCATGCTGCCTGACAGAGTGGGGAACCACCTGATATGCAGCCATGCTCATAGAGCGTGCCGCCACTGGCACGTGCCCGCCCGCAACTGTGCGGATCGCTATTTATAGCCGGCAATCTGTGCAGTGAAGCCAACTTGCCGCCGTCTTTCTACGCGAGGCGGTCGGCAAGTGGTTAAAATGTCCCAAACAAAAAACACATCATGCCAAAACTGTGCAATGTTTCAATGTTTGTTCTTGTTGGCTCCACAGCATTGGAAGATAGTGAATTGCTTGTAATTTTGACGCAGTTTGTGTTTCGCAGGAGCTATTCTCATTCGGGAAAGGTTTATTTCAGCAGGAACACTAAAGAATGGAACAATAAAGACATCAGATGTCGCCTCTACTTAAACAATAGGTGTCATGGGTCAGCTCTATGCCATATACCTCACGGTTTGTGAACAGATTATAATGATAAAAGCACAATTCATAGTCCTACAATCGGCCATTTTCTCCCTTGTGATGCCATAGGACTGTCCTCCCCTTTCTTTAAAGAGAATATCCAACAATGATGTAGTGGGAGTAAAGAATCTAAAATGGCATCACAGTGGCAGCTGGTGAAATATTTTAGGATGCCAGACCCTGCCCTTCATTTTTGGCGCTTCCTACTTATAAGCCCCACCCCTTATAGATTCCACTCATTGTGTCAAGAGTATACAGCCCAGCATCACTAGATATGGTATACAGCATGACCAGAGGGGTATATACAGCATCACCAGAGGCCGGCCTCCACTACTGCAGGCTTGCAAGTAGCAGAAAAGAAGTTGTTGCAGGCAATCACACAGTGAGGCAGAGACTGTTACCAGGAATTTTTACACTGTGTGAGTATGATTAACTGCAACTGCAGTGACTTCTTTTCTGCTCCTTGATCTTGCAGGGGTGGAGACTGGGGAGAAAAAAGCAGCGCGGGGATTGGGTCACAGTGTGTGTGTGGAGCAGAGGCTGTCAAGGACTGAATAAATTAAATGATGTTACTCTGAGCCTGGCCACACGATTTTGCTGATCTGGCTGCTTACCAGCCAGGCTAAGGAACCGCAATTCGGCGAGGAGTCCCGGGAGCGAGGAGGACGGGAATCGCAGCAGACTCGGAGGCCGTGCTGCGTGCTTGCTCATCCAGTGACAGTCCCAGGTCCACCATAGTCCTGCCCCCGTCCACCGCACCATGACTAATGAAACTGTGCAGCCTCAGGACAGAGCCAATCAGTGTGAGTGGGAGCGCCTTGGTGGTGCACACACTCACACTCTTAACACAGACCAATGAGCTCTAAGAATTGCAGTCAGCAGATTGCAAGGGGAAAAATCCTCATACGCACTGTATCCAGGGCCTGTCACGTTTAAAGGAGTCGGATCACTTTTTTTTTTTTTCCTTTTCTATTTTTTTTTCTCATGACTAGTGGGGTGGGGAGTCGAGCCACCACTGTAGTATCATAAAAACAGTGTGATACCATATGGGGTGAAAAAATGCATAGCCATATACTGCCCAATATTGAATAGAAAAGAGAGTTAGAGAGGAGGGGGGCTGTATACCACAGTGGAATCTCTGCATTTACAAACTACGCCCCTAGTAGAACAGGGCTCTGTTCAGTGCTACTAGACAGTTAGGGCTTGTTCACACTTGACTAAAGCCTCGTACGCACGCGCAGATTGTTGGAAAACCGAACATCAAACTTTTGTCAAAATTGGCTGTTGGCGGTTTTGTCTAGCATACTGACAGTAGTCAAGTAATCAGCCAGCAAAGCCGAGCGTAGTGACGTGTTACGAGCGTATAATGAGGAAGTTCAGATGAATGTGATTTGTGAATTACGAACACAGGTTTACACGACCGAACACTTCCTGGATTCCGAACATGCGTGTTTGCACTTTTCGTTGGGCCAACTTCTGTACACACGAGCCAACAATCGGCTATATCGCTTGTATGGCGTTTAGTATGGGTCTTCAACCGGGTTGCTTTTCACGTTTGTGCGTACAAGCCTTAGGTCCTTCACAAGCCAGCACATTTGGACACAAGCATTAAGTGTTTAGTGTAAGTAGACTTGAAGGAGTAATATGCGAGCATTGTGCAGTGATGCGAGCCGAAACGACCGACTAATGAACTGATGACAGTCATACGATCTGTTTTGGCGGTTGTCGGTTAAAACTGTTTTCAAACTACAAGCCAAAAGGTTGTTAGACGCGCACGCATGCTCCGAAATCAGTTCACACTTGTTCGGGA
>BLSH010356911.1:109528-120273 GCA_018402905.1 Glandirana rugosa | reverse complement strand
AAACTTTTATTACTCTGGTGTGAAACCGTCTTATAAGATCCAAGATATACAATGCTTATCCACATAGTTCCTGCACACCTCTGATGTGAGTATCTCGTTATACAATGTTTCAAGTAGAACCAATTATACTTATACACCCAACATTGACTTCATGCGGCCGAACACCCTCAAACCTGCATGATTTAATCGGAATTTATACTAATATATACCTCATATCACTTCTTCTGAAGTGACTCCTTAACACAACCTCGAAGTGAACCATTTTCCACAACCCCCCAAATAAACAATTGAAGATACTCACAACAGAAAGAACGGAATTTTAGTTTTATTGTTATTCTTTAATTGTTTAAGACCCACTTTCTTAGAGCTCAGAATATGAGCTCACTATCCCATTGAAAGAAGTGGTCAAAAACTGTATTTCCTTGTAAAACTTTTTACTTTCTATTTCTCATCCTCTTTTCTACTCTCTGTACCTTACCTCTTCTTACATATCGACATCTCGGAGAAATACTCACCATGGCATATACTTCTTTACACAAATCACCAGACATCATTTCACACAACATGAATGGACTCAACATCCCCCAAAAAAGGACCAAATTACTTGCAGAACTCAAAAAGATTAACCCAAAAATTGTATTACTTCAAGAAACACATTTTAAAAGTACAAACATTCCCAAAATCACAGACAACATCTTCACCAACGCATACCATGCTACAAATCCAAACGCCAAAACAAAAGGAGTTTCCATCCTAATAAACAAAAACGCGCCCTTTTTACTATCACAACAACTTAAAGACCCAGAAGGCCGTTTTTTATTCTTGAGGGGCACATGGGCAGGTAACCCCATTACTCTTGCAAATGTATATTTCCCAAATAAATCTCAGATCAACTTTTGCTCCAAAATAATTAACGAATTAAAATGGTTCGCTAAAGGCTGCATCATTGTAGGGGGAGATTTCAACCTGCCTATGGACCCCAGACAAGATACCTCTAATGGACACACACATGTTACATATAAAATTTTGAAAAGAATCAAGACGATACTCAAATCCTTGACGCTAGTAGATACTTGGAGAATCACACACCCTACAAGCAAAGATTTCACTTATTACTCCAAACCTCACAAAAGATACTCTAGAATTGATATGATTTTCATATCACAAAAAGATTTAAAACTGATAGCCAAAACACAGATAGGAAACATTAACCTTTCAGATCACGCTCCTACAACATTAACACTCAAAAAAAAACCCAAACTAAAATCAAACTTCAATTGGAGACTCAACGCATCCTTACTCACAGACAAAATAATTTATTCCGATATCCACAATAAAATTCAAAATTTTTTCGAAATAAATCTAAGTAAAGACACAAACCCTCTAAACAATTGGGAGACGCACAAATGCGTAATACGAGGGGCGCTAATGAAATGGGGATCCCAAAAGAAAAAAGAAAAAGAGAAAGAAATTGCCACATTGATTGAAAAAATAAATTCACTTGAGACCCAACACAAACAATCTCTTTCAGACAAAATCGAACTAGAATTAACGAATCTCAGAATAGAACTACAAAAAAATTTAAATTTACACATGCAGAAAATACTTTTTTTTCGTAAACAGGTCTTTTACGAACACGGGGATAAGTCGGGCAAACTCCTTGCTAGAGCTCTCAAGGAGGTCAATACTAGCCGTCATATACACTCGTTACGCGACAACAAAGGCAAGATTGTTCACACTCCAGAACAGATCGCAAAAATCTTCCAGATTTATTACCAGAAACTCTACAATCTAGAGACACAGAGAAAACCCTCCCATATCCTAACTGACATAGAAGAGACCACCCAAGAATTTCTAAATAATAGTAAAATACCCACTATATCTAAAGAAGATGCAGATAATCTAGAAAAACCTATCACGCAAACTGAAGTACTTAATGCAATTAAAGAATTAAAATCGGGTAAAAGCCCAGGCCCAGATGGCTTCACCTCACAATACTATAAATTATTTTCCCTCCTGTTATCAGATCACCTAGCCTCTACATATAATTCCCTAACATCTTCCAAAAACAATTCTAAATAATTTTTGATGGCACACATCTCTGTCATCCCCAAACCGGGCAAAGACCACCAGGACTGTACAAACTACAGACCTATTTCATTACTTAACATAGATCTAAAATTGCTAACAAAAATTTTAGCTAATAGACTCAAACCACTCCTTACTAAAATTATTGGCACAGATCAAGTGGGATTTATGCCTGGAAGAGAAGCAAGGGATAACATAATTAAGGCACTTCTCCTGATTCATAACTCACAACACTCTAAAATCGAGGGCCTTCTCTTGTCTACCGATGCAGAGAAGGCCTTCGATAGAGTTGCTTGGCCTTACATGCTGTCTACTTGCACACATATTGGCTTTCGAGACAATATGATAAACTGGATCAAAGCACTTTACATAAATCCTCAAGCCAAAGTCAAAATTAACGACATCTATTCAGAACCTTTTACCATCAATAATGGAACGAGACAAGGCTGTCCATTATCACCAATACTTTTCATCCTCTCATTAGAACCCCTAATCAGAACGATTAAATTGGACACGTCGATCCACGGCTTCATGGTTAATAAAAGAGAATTCAAAATTGCTGCCTATGCAGACGACTTATTATTTTTTCTTTCACAACCCCATATATCTATCCCCAACTTAAACAAACTATTCAAGACTTTTAACTATATATCTAATTTCAAAATCAATCATAATAAATCAGAAGCCCTCAATATCTCCTTGAAACCCCACCATCTCCAATTAGCAAAAGACAATTGTCCATACAAATGGGAACCCAAGGCATTACAATACCTCGGCATTAAACTAACCCCTACTATAGACACCCTTTTTGACACAAATTTTACACCTCTTCTCAATCAGATAAAATCAGACCTCAAAAAATGGTCACGAAAACATTTTTCCTGGTTCGGGAGAATCTCGATTTTGAAGATGACGATTCTACCAAGACTCCTATACTTCTTCAGTGCCCTCCCTATAAAAATTCCCAATGCCTTTTTCAAAAATCTCAAAATTCTACAAAATAAATTTATATGGAAGCATAAAAAACCGAGACTGAGTCGAGAGCTTCTGTCACTTCCTAAAGACATGGGTGGACTAAGCATTCCCGATTTTCAAAAATATCACCAAGCCACACATCTCACTAGAATCATTGATTGGCATTGCCACAATAAGGATAAAGAATGGACGCAACTAGAATCCCACTGCAACAACTTTAACCTGCAATATATGCCCTGGAGAATATTACACACCGGAGCAGCTCCTAAAATCAGCCTTCCGATAACACAAACGACACTTGATATATTCCATTCCATCAACAAAACACATCACTCTAAATCACTACTCAGCCCACTTACTCCAATGCAACCACACCAAAATATAACAAAGTTTACCTCATCATATGACCAAGAAATTCTACTGGCCCACCAATGTTTGAAAGACGGCGTCATAAAACCATTTAATGAACTTAGAGACAAACTAAATGGTCCCCTCTCTGGATATTGGGAATATATACAAATACATGACATCCTTAAAAATAAAAAAACACAAAAATCTTTCTTCAGACCCCTCACCCCTTTTGAAGAAATATGCTCACAGAGGAAACAAACTTGCAATTCAATCTCACTAACCTATAAATTGCTAATCCGTATGGAAAGCAACACACCTATGAAAATTAAAAGAAAATGGGAAGAAGACTTAGCAACTCAAATAACAGACTCACAGTGGGAAAGAGCGTGCATCTTCGCACATAAATGCTCCCTAAGTACAAAAATCCAAGAAATCTCCTATAAACTCCTCTCAAGATGGTACATCACTCCCCAAAAGATTCAGAGATGGTCCATAACAACCTCAGATAAATGTTGGAGATGCAATACAGAAGTAGGTTCTCTTTTTCACATCTGGTGGACATGTCCGTTGATCCAAACTTTCTGGCAATCAGTCATCTGCTGGATAAAACATATCACAAACACTACAATCACCCTAGACGCCAAAGCATGCCTTTTACATATAAACCATTTACCTGAACGAAGATATAAGCACTCATTGACAAGACACTTGCTAAACTCAGCTAAAGCACTCATACCACTATATTGGAAGTTAACAAACACCCCTTCTATTTCAGAATGGTTTGAAAAAGTGAACCTAACATATAAAATGGAAGAAATTAATGCAATGAGAAATGAATCCAAGTTCCACAATGTTTGGGACAATTGGTTCAAATTCACCCAGTCAAACCTATACTCAGAAATAAGGAACTAAACGACATTTTACACACTATATAAGGAACCTCACAGTTACAAGACAGACTGATATCCCACCAAATAACATATCTGATTTACACCCTTTTATCAAGATGGCCATGATGGCTGGTTTCTCCATACTTGTCCCGCCTCCTTTCCCTTTCTACACTTACTTTTCTCTCTCCTATCTCCATTACATACCTTAGGTCCCTCATACGGGGCAATTAAAATTGATTTTACAGTTGTCTAATTAGACTTATCTTGCAATTGGTTATTCTCTCATGTTGTGATCCAGTTTATTATTTACCATATACTGAGATTTGCAGACAACAATATACTGTTTACCTCCTCAGATCAATACTTTATTTTCATAGAATCACACGGTAAAACGCAATACCCACACAGATTCTTGTAATATCATCTTTAACTCAGTTATTTCTTTCACAAATTTGTCTGCTTACTAAACGAATCATTGTGATTGAATAATTTTGACTTGAATGTAACACTGTGAATGAAACTTGTACGTTACACTCTTTTCCTAATAAAACCTGATTGTGAAAAAAAAAAAAAGACCGAAAATTTTGAAAAAAAATAAACATTTTTCTTTGTTTCTGTCACAATAGTTTGTATAAAGTACATTTTCTCCTTCACTGAAGGGCACTGATGTGGCTACACTGATGGGCACTGATGAGGCTACACTGACGGGCACTGATGAGGCAGTACAGATTGGCACTGATGAGGTGGCACTGATAAGGTTGCACTGATATGTGGCACTAATATGCGGCACTGATGGACACTCATAGGCGGCACTGATAAGTGGCACTGGGCACTGATAGGTGGCACTTTTAGGTGGCATAGGTGGGGCACTTTTAGGTGGCACAGGTGGGCACTGATAGGTGGCACAGGTGGGCACTTATAGGTGGCAGTAGTGGGCACTGGTGGAACAAGCACTGATAGGGATGGCACTGGCAGGCATCATACATGGGCACAGTGCCATCCCTACAGTGCATAATATTGCCCTTACCTGGTGGTCTAGTGGGGGCTCCCTGGTGGTCCTGTGCAGCCTCATTGTGATGTCCCGGAGCGGGGCTCCCTGGTGGTCCTGATCCGGCTCCCAGGTGGTCCAGTGGGGGTGATCCTGAGGGTGGCTGCGCTGATAAATGTTCAGCGCAGCCCCCCCCCCCCTGGAGTGCAGCCGATCGGCTCTCCGCTGCTCAGGTCTGCAGACTTGAGCAGAGGAAAAGCCAATAAACGGCTCTTCCTATTTACACTGTGATCAGCCGTGATTGGTCACGGCTGATCACATGGTAAAAGGCTTCGGATCAAAGCCTTTTACCTCGGTCGGTAATGCGGTGGGTCAGACTGACCCACGGCACCACCGATCGCCGCGATGCGCGCCCCCAGGGGCACGTGATCGCGGATTATCCTGAGGACATCAATAAACGTCCAGTCAGGATAATGAACCACCCGCCCAGACGTCATTTGTCTATGCGCCGGGCGGGAAGTGGTTAAAGTTGTTGGCGACATTTCTGTCAGTCATAAGACTGTACCCTGTTGGTATTTAGAAGTGCACAGCATTCTAAGTTGCTAATGACATTTCTGTTATATCACTGCACGCTGTCGCTAACCAAAGATGCATTTAAAGTTGTTAGCGACATTTCTGTCGCTGCATAGGTCTGTACCCTGTTGGCATTCAGAAACACACAGAATTAAAGTTTTGTCAGTGTCTTTCTGTTTTGACTGTACCTTGTTACTAAGCAGAGATGCACAAGGGTGGACTTGTACATTTTCTGTTTTCATATGAGTTGTATGACGGTACCTTGTCAGACATCAGCATGCAACAATGAAGACTGTTGGCGTCCCTCCTATTTATATATTAATGATAGCCATAGTTTGTTACACTTTTTTTTTTTTTTTTTTAATACACGACTTTGAAGTTCAGGTCAGTAATACACAACAGGGTTGTATATGATATTTATATTTGTGATATTAATTATACATGTATCATTTTTTATTGCAGACCGGATTGTCCTATGGACATGGAGGGTCAGGTATTCTGGCTGCAGAAACTTCAGTTGTCAGAGAATTTTAGTCCCTTGCATTCAGGCATGCCAGAGGCAATCCCTGTGCTTGTAACCCAGTAGGCTTGTATGACACTGGAAGAAGGTTATAAAATCACCTTTTATTAGTAGGAACCTCTGTTCATAGGAATATTACCTGAAGATGCAGTTTCAGAAGTTATCTGACCCATAGACCTAACTCAATAGATTTACAATTCTATAGTTTCTTTGTCACCCTTTTAGCAGAACTGGACATAGCAAATCAATGTGAGTGTTCTGCTCCTGCTATAGACTTAACCCCCCTGTAGTTGGGTTATGCTTAATGTATCCCTCATTAATACCAAAAGCCACCTAATGGTGGAGGGATTATGGGTTCAGACATCAGGTAGGACACCAGATATGGGTATATAGAGCACTTTCACAGCTGACATGCCAGCATTCAAATATGAGGAAAGGAATAGATATGGTGTACCTTGGGTGCATACCTGTCCAGCCTTCTAAGCCCGGGGAACAACCGTCCCTTGTTGCCTTAAATGGGTTTCCCTTTACCCATCACTAGGAATAAACAATGTAAAGGGGACCTGCAAGGTAGGTGTGTCAGGGAGATCTTTTTAATCCTTCTCCTGAACAGGGTAGTGTTTAAACCAGATCCTCTTTATTGATCAAAGTAGTGTCCTTTTGTCACAGAGCAAGCCTTGATTCGTCCTTTTTTTGTAGTCCTAAGAGGTGCTACAGGCATGTTAGGTCACAATTGCTAGATGGTTGAGACAGTCAAACTGCTAATCTACTAATCTCACAGGTTTTCTGATTCCATCTTTTAGAGCTCTCCACATAGATCCTGCATCCGAAGCAGAGAAGGCAGTGACATGGTGGTGTAAACCTGCTGATCAGCCTCCTGATCCAGCTAAGATACCTTCATCAGTCATAATGAAGTGGATTCACAAGGGTTATTCAACCACTTGGGCACTTACCACCTAATGTATATTTTCCTCCACCCATAATAGGGCGGGAAGTAAGCCTGCCGTCCTGGAAGGATCGTAGAAACACCGTTACCTGTAAATCTAACGGTAGGTTTTCATTTTTATGCTTTTCACTTTAAGCATCAATAAATCACTGCTCATTTAAAAATTACTTTTTTTTTCATTGATACATGTCCCCCAGGGCAGTGCCCGGACACCCATAACCATTGTATGCCAAATTACTTGCATATAAGCGAGTTAGGGACCTTAGATTGTAAGCTCCTTGAGGGTAGGGACTGATGTGAATGTATAATATATACAGTCATGGACAAAATTGTTGGCACCCCAGACATTACACAAGTACACAAGTATTGCAGTAACACATGTTTTGCTATACACATGTTTATTCCCTTTGTGTGTATTAGAACACAATTAGAAATGGATGGCAACAAAGCGCTGGAGATTTCTGCAGTGGCCAGCAATGAGTCCAGATCTAAATTCCATTGAACACCTGTGGAGAGATCTTAAAATTGCTGTTGGGAAAAGGCGCCCTTCCAATAAGAGACCAGGAGCAGTTTGCAAAGGAAGAGTGGTCTAAAATTCCGGATGAGAATTGTAAGAAGCTTATTGATGGTTATAGGAAGCGACCGATTTCAGTTATTTTTTTTCCCAAGGGTGTGCAACCAAATATTAAGTTAAGGGTGCCAATAATTTTGTCTAGCCCATTTTTGGAGTTTTGTGTGACATTATGTCCAATTTTCTTTTTTTCCTCCCTTGTTTTGTTTTGTTCCAATACACACAAAGGGAATAAATACGTGTATAGCAAAACATGTGTTACTGCAATACTTTTCTTTGAGAAATACTTGATTTTCTGGAAAAATGTCTGGGGTGCCAACAATTTCGGCCATGACTGTATGTAAACCGCTGCGTAAATTGACAGCGCTATATAAGTACTTGAAATAAGTAAAAATAAATAAATAAATATAAGCCTTCAAATGGGCACTTTTGATTTTTCACGTCCCATAGACTTCAATGGGCTCCATTATTCAGTTCCGAACTGTCCCGATGTTTGAATGTTCTGGTGTGAACTGAACAGGGGGTCGTTTGGCCCATCCCTAATTAAGAGTGCTTCACTTTATTATTTGTGTTTTTTATGTCAATAGTGTAGTGTATGCACTGTTTTAGTGGTAGCAGCTCTTTGCTTTTTAGATATAGTTAGGTTTTTTTTCCAATTTTTCCCGTTTTTACTTATACTGTTATAGCATTTTTTTTTGCAAAAGTTGTAACAAGGTTTCCATAGGTGAACCTGTGCAAGGATTATTACCTTGAGTGGGGGGGGGCATCCTGTCATAGAGACAAAAGCCTCTGGTGGGAGAGGGAGGAGTTGGGTCACAGGGCACATGGTACACACTCCCTGCAATGCCTAGGTCGAGGGGGGGGACTGTTTCAGGTACCCCTCAGACCCCGGCTCCCATCTCTTGTTCAAATGGTTTTATTGGTACAAAGAGAAAAGTTTAACAATCAAGTTCAATAAAAGTCTTAGGTTCCTCAGTGGACAATGTCACGCCAATTGCGTGGGGGCACAGCCCGAATTAGTAATGCGAAAAACATACATAACATGTAATCAACGTTCAATTGTTGCTGTGTAGCCATATGCATGGGTATATGATTGATCCCGGTTGAACAAATAGAACTAACCTGGGTAGCAGGGGGGAAAGGATCACCCATCAGGGCAATTTGGCCCATATAAGGTGCTTTGTTATCTAGCTGTCAAGAAACAACAGGTAATCCTTAAGGCGTTTAAGTAGAGATATTTGAGCTGGACAGTTTAAAAGAGCAGCTTCAGTTGCTTTTAGAAAAGGGGAGCAGTAAAAGTTATGACCTGTGGCGCTGCTATCATTTTATCCCGGCTCCCATCTCAATGTGATGCCTGGGGCACATGGGGGCCCCCACATAATTTTGGCCCTGCAGAGCCCCCTTATATCCGCATGCCCTCTTAGATTAAAAACCCCCCATTAGATACCAAGCCTTTTTATATCAGTGCCCCTCATTCGATTAGAGCCTCCTTTTTATAAGCGACCCCCTCATTAGATCAGTCACCTTAAAAATAACCCCCCCCCCAATTAGATAAGAGTCCCCCTCCCCCTTGGAGACCAATCATTAGATCAGCAGTCAGCACCAACCCTTAGAGGCTCCCCCATTCAAAGTCCCCTTATATCAGCAGTGCCCCCCTTCGTTAGAGACACAGCGGCAATTGTTTCATCAGTTAATAGTACAGCGGCAGTCTTAGCATCCAATGACTGTAAGGGGGAGAAGGCAGAGCACTGGCAGCTGTTCCTGACAGGAATTCTCACTGGGTGAACTGTGTGAGAGTACACTGCATCCATTGACGATATCCCACTTAGAGGAGCTCAGTTCCAGAACTTGCTTTGGCACTGGTTCCATCTGCAAAACAGATTTACTTGAAATCCCAGGACCCTTGGAGTTATGTGTCCTGGTTTCAAGAGGACTGAAACCCGGACAAAAACCCAGACACATGATTCAAAACCCAGGCTGTCAAGGTGAAGCCCTTACCCACCATATAAAATAGCGATATATGCAACGCCCTATATTACAGCCATTGGGATAGTTACCAAATATAATCAGGATAGTTGCGCCCCAATCCAATGAACCCCTAGCAAACCAAGCAATAATATTAACATAAGCCGGCCATAGATGGTTAGAATCTCAGCTGGTTCAGCAGGGACCAGCTGAGATTCGAACCATCCATTACCAGGCTGAATGTCCCCAAGTTGGTCCATCGATCGGCTTGGGTAAATAACAGCATGTTGGATTTTCCAAACTTTTTTTTTTTTTATCAAATTTTCTTTACTATACTTTTTCATAACAACACAATCATTGCATACATTAATTAACATAACATACAAAAATCAAAACACAAATCACCTTTTTTTTCCTACCATATATGCGTATAGTAATGTATCTTGCCCATTTTGTTCTTTTAGTTATTACTAGAGTTGAGCGAACACCTGGACGTTCGGGTTCTGCTGGTCCGTCCGAACTTCGGGACAAAGTCCGGGTCCGGGTCCGGACGGAACCCGAACGATCGCACGGAAGCCTGCCTGGTCGTCTTGGGCTTGCAGGTCCACAAGCGAGTTGAGATCATTATTGATTTTCTTGTTTTACCCGTTCTATGTAATGATATGCGTATATACCATCCTTTTTTTTCCACTAAACACAAAACTAAAAACATACAATACAATTAATTACATACGTTACTAACACAACAATACTTTTTCATATCATTTCTTTTAAACTATTTTTTTTTTTTTCAAACCTTTTAGGTTGTACGACAATAAATGGGTTCGGCTAGCTACCTGGTTGAACCCCTGTAAGTCGGACCATTACCTACCAAGCTT
>BLSH010356911.1:67954-81894 GCA_018402905.1 Glandirana rugosa | reverse complement strand
ACGGATGAGTGAGCATGGATGGGTGAGCACGGACGCATGGGTGATGGATGAGTGAGCACGGATGCATAGGTGACGGATGGGTGAGCACGGACGCATGGGTGACGGATGGGTGAGCACGGATGCATGGGTGACAGATGGGTGATCACAGATGCATGGGTGAGCATGGGTGGGTGAGCATGCACGGATGGGCGAGCACGGATGCATGGGTGACGGATGGGTGGGCATGGATGGGTGAGCACGGATGCATGGGTGACAGATGGGTGAGCACGGATGGGTGAGCATGGATGCATGGGTGACGGATGGGTGAGCATGGATGGGTGAGCACGGACGCATGGGCGACGGATGGGTGAGCACGGATGCATGGGTGACGGATGGGTGAGCACAGATGCATGGGTGACGGATGGGTGAGCACGGATGCATGGGTGACGGATGGATGAGCACGGATGCATGGGTGATAGATGGGTGAACACGGACGCATGGGTGACGGATGGGTGAGCATGGATGCATGGATGACGGATGGGTGAGCACGGACGCATGGGTGACGGATGGGTGAGCAAGGATGCATGGGTGACGGATGAGTGAGCAAGGACGCATGGGTGACGGATGGGTGAGCACAGATGCATGGGTGATGGATGGGTGGGCTCGGATGCATGGGTGACAGATGGGTGAGCACCGATGTATGGGTGACGGATGGGTGAGCATGGATGCATGGGTAATGGATGGGTGATGGGTGGGCACGGATGGGTGGGCATGGATTCATGGGTGACCATGGGTGATGGGTGGGCATGGATTCATGGGTGGACACAGATGGGTGGGTATGGATGAGGGCATGGGCATGGGTGAAGCTGGATGGGGGTCCCTGCCTGGCACACTGTGGGCACTTCAGATCCTGTCCACAGCACCGCTGCATCTCCTATCTCCCCCCTCTCCCCCCTCTCCTGTCACACTGCACCAATCGGTGCGGAGAGGGGAGAGACAAGCCGACACTTCCGCCGGCTTGTTTACATGTGATGCTCCGTCATTTGACGGAGCGATCACATGGTAAACCGCCGCTCCAAGCGGCCATTTACCGTGATCCGTGATGCGCCGGGTCTCATAGACCCGGCGGTCACGGATTCTCCCAGGGAGCGCGATTCTGGGAGGACGTTATTATACGCCCTCCCAGAACAATGCGTGCCACTTGCGGCCGTGTAACTACGTTACACGGTCGGCAAGTGGTTAAATCATTTTTTTTTTATTATGATATTTGTTATAAAAATAACAAGTTTTTAAGCGTGTCATAATCCTAAAAGCTGCACAGCTGATCTGCTGACTCTCACCGCTCTTGGTATCTCTTACTCGCAGTGTTCCAGGGTTGAGTCCTGGATCACCGTCAGTGTACTGAAAGCTGTGTGGTCACGCCTTGACCGGTTTTGATCATGTCTTTGTCCAAGGATACCTTGGGCAAAGACGTGATTGAAACCGGTCAGGGTGTGACCACGCGGCTTTCAGCGGTGAGAGTCAGCAGATCAGCTGTGCAGTTTTTATGATTATGACACGCTTTTAAAGGATGTTTACTGTTTAAGCAGTCAATAAAAATACAGGATTACACTATTAGTACCCCCCCTTTTTTGCATGGATACAATATTTGATGCCTGATGGAGTAACCAGTTGGGAATAGTGGCCAGATCGGGAGAGATGACCATACACAGTTACCAGGATGGAAGCCCCTATGTGATCAGATGAGACCATATCAAAGGCGATTATATATCAAATTTGTGGTGAGTGCTTAGCCATAAGGGGAAGGAGAGCACGCGGTGAAAAAGGTGGAGGATTATAGCTCATAAAGAACATTCATGAGGCTGTATACATCTTTCACTGGGAGCATGCTACTATATAAAAAACATTAAGGACTGCATTTTCTTCCGGTTTAACATTTAAAGAAAAAGACTTAAGAAGCGCTGCTAACATCCAAATGAACTTGTGTTCTAAGGCTGTATTGATATTGAATGGAATTTATTTTTTATAGTAGCAGCTTCTAAGTTGTAACTTTGTATTTGATGTGGATGAGCGCTGGGATTGGCAATATTAAAGTGGTTGTATACTCGTTTTTCACCTTTTATGCTTCCCATGTATCCCTGCATGTCCTATTAATTGCGCTCATTGCCTCTCTGCTTACCTGTGTCTTCTCATTATTATCTGTATATTTTCTTTTACTAACATCACCCCACGCATGCTCAAAACCACCACGTTTTCCAGCAGGCCTGGACTCCGCTGGAAAAATGCAGGGTGTATGCCGGGGTTGCGTCATTTCCTATTGCAGAAAAAGAGAATTGTTGACACCTCGTGACGAAGATGAGGCTGTAATGCTGATTGTAATGCGCATGCATGGAATTACGGCCAGCAATACCAAGTGAGGGCGGAAATAAAAAGCTATACAGGAATTTGGTCCCTGCTCGTCTAGCTAAGTTTTATCCCCAAGCACCCTCTCTCTGCTTTAGAGGATGTGGAAATGTGGGGACCATATACCATGTCTTTTGGAATTGTCCTAGGATCCGATCTTACTGGAACAGAATTTTCTATATGATCCGTAAGGTCACAGGAATCGCAGTCGGACAAGAACCGACTTTAGCCTTGCTGAATCATCTGGTTCCCAACTGTGCTAAAGCCACTCAAATCCTGATTCTTTTCATCCTCATGGGGGCAAAAATAACGATTGCACGGGCATGGAAAACCCCCTCAGTCTCAATCTATCAAACCAGGCGGAAAATATCTTGGATTATGACACAAGAAAAGATTTCCCACAAAATTCTAAATACCTCCGATAAATTTGATAAAATCTGGGAACCCTGGGCACGGTACACCGGGGTCCTTCTGCCTGATATTACTTAACACCACTTATCGGCTGGAATTTGGCCTGGACGTTCGATTTTAAGATGCCCGAGTCCATTATAGGTAATTTAATGGGTTTATGGTGACACCTGCACAACCCCCTATTCTTTCCACTACCTCTCTCCCTCTTTTCCACCCTTTACCCACTATCCCTACTACCTTTCTATACTCTGACACCGCAACTGTATGTCGATCTGTCTCGTGTAGTCTTTAAAGGTTTGCACCTACCATTTGTTAGAGGATCGGTGCAAGGTTGAGTAGGCCCCAGATTGCCTAATAATTCCGGGTAGGTCTCCGAGGGCCAGGTGTGACGAGAAGTGTTGGACCAGGGCCACAGTATGTTCCTGTTCAGGGTGGCCGTGGGTCCAGTTCACTCTCAGGGGACACGACCCCTAAGACCACGCCGTCACCCTCGGGTCCTCCTCCTGGAAATGATACAGAAATGGTCTATCCATACCAATTCCACCATATTATCTTTAATTAAGAGCTGGACCCCTTAGCGGGGAACTCATCAATGGTTTCACACTATAACACATGGTTAATTCGGCGACCTGGTTAAACAGGCTTGAAACTAAAATGACACTGATAGATTAAAGGAAGGGATGCCTTCCCGACCGTGATCCCTACCCAGCAGCCTCAAGCTATCATGATCGGGAAGGCTCAAATCTTTCTTCAAGATCCTCACAGCTAGAACAAGATCCCAGGTTTCAATTGTCGATTTACATGATTAGTTTATTTGTTTAAAAGGAGCTAGGTCTAATGATATATGATACGACTGACTTGTTTGATATGAGACCTTGAGACCTGTTTGTATCCTTAATATGTTTACTTTTGTTCTGAAAATTCAATAAAAACGATTGAAATTAAAAAGCTATACAGGAAATGGGAGCCCACACATGAAATGGCACCGGTGATTAGCAGTTAGAAGAGGGACAAAAATATCTTTTTATCACAGTAAGGAGCGTATAATTATAATATGCCGGTCTGTGTTAGAAAGTAGGATTGCATTGGATAATGTTATTAGCTCAGATATGTTAGCAGAGCATACAACCGCTTTAAGGTGACAACCATAGCAGAAGTGATATTAACAGTTGCCATCTGTTGAATATTTGTAAGGCCCTACTTGCATTAGAATATGCCCATTCACACCCAAATCAAGATATTGCTATCATATCCCTAGACGCCGAAAAGGCTTTTGATAGCATCAGTTTTTCCTGGCTAGTTAAGCTAATGGACACATTCGGTTTTTGGGGTCCGATTATAAGAATCCTACACCAAATGTATGCATCCCCAACTGCACGCCTTGTTACCCAAAATTTTGTCTCAGACACTATTCCCTTAACCAAAGGAATGAGACAGGGATGTGCCCTTTCTCCGTTGCTTTTTGATGTAGCTTTTGAACCTCTGTCCAGAATCCTCAATTCAACTACTGGTGTTAGTGGTATCACTATTGGAGATCAGATTCTTAGATCCGCGTTATTTGCAGATGATATACTCCTGTTCTCTACCAATCCCCTATTAGACTTTGACAGACTACGTGGCATATTTGCAGACTTTCGACTCAGCTCTGGCTTCAGAATCAACTTTGACAAGAGTGAAGTCCTGGTGCTTCGCCCTCACTAACCTGCTAGCTGGAAATTATCCTCCCCATTTGCTATAGCTGCCAAACATATCGCCTACTTAGGCATACACATAGGCCGGGAGCCTTCTTCCTTATATACTCTCAATTATCTGCCTTTAACCCCTTCCTTACCGGCATATAGTAATACACTAGCAAGGTGCACTCCCCATCCTGGGTGGACGTCATATGATGTCCTCCCGCTTTCACCGCTCTGTGGGCCCCCAGGGGCCCGCATGGCGGCCATCGGGGATTGGCCATGTCCCTCGGGACCCCGGCCTTCCATGATCGGGGTAAAGAGCCAATGAAATTGGCTCTTTACCACGTGACCGGCTGTGTCCAATCACAGCTGGTCACAGAATGACAAGGATCCGCGGTAATGAGCTGTTTCTAGGTTCTCCTCTTCACACACCGATCATGTGTGAAGAGGAGATAACGGTAACAGCTCGCTTACTGTATGCACAAATCACACTGATTACCCCCCCCCGTAGTAAAGTAAAGAGTGCCTGTCACCACCCCATCAAAGTACCTGTCACCTGCCCATTAAAGTACCTGAGTACCTGTCACCTGCCCATTAAAGTACCCGAGTACCTGTCACCTGCCCATCAGAGTACACGAGCACCTGTCACCATCTCACCAGAGTAACCGAGTACCTGTCACCATCTCATCAGAGTACCCGAGTACCTGTCACCAGCCCATCAGAGTACCCGAGTACCGGTCACCAGTCCATCTGAGTACTTGTCACTAGCCCATCTGAGTACCCTAGTGCCTGTCACTAGCCCATCTGAGTACCCAAGTACCTGTCACCAGCCCATCTGAGTACCAGAGTACCTTTTACCAGCCCATCAGAGTACCCGAGTACCTTTTACTAATCCATCAGAGTACCCGAGTACCTATCTGCTTTCCGAAATGGGGTAATTCTGTGAGTAATTCCACTGTCCTGGTGCTCCAGGATCTTCAAAAGTGTGATAGGTAGGAATGAAATTAGATGTGTAATTTATGTTCCTAGAACGCCTGAAGGTATTACTTCAATGCTGGACCTCTCTATGTGGCCGGGCTGTGTAAAAGGCTCACACGTGGCATCGCCATACTCGGGACGAGTAGCAGAATATATTTTGGGGAGTCATTTTTGCTATGTGATAGAAATATCATATAAATTGACAACTTTGTGTAAAAAAAAAAGTTTTCATTTTCTTTCCACGTTTTCCCAAGACTTGTGGGAAAAAAATGAACCATACAAAAGACTCATAATGCCTCATAGAATATACGTTGGGGTGTTTGCTTTCCAAAATGGGGTCATTTTGTGGGTAATTCCACTGTCCTGGTGCTCCAGAACCTTCAAAAGTGTAATAGGTCATTAGGATATTTTATGTGTAATTTATGCTCCTAGAACGCATGATGGTGCTCCCTGCATGTTGGACCTCTCTATGTGGCCAGGCTGTGTAAAAGTCTCACACATGTGGTATCTCCATACTCGGGACAAACAGCAGAATGTATTTTGGGGTGTAATTTTTGATATGTACATGCTATGTGTTAGAAATATCATATAAATTGACCACTTTGTGTAAAAATAGCTTTTATTTTCTTTCCACGTTTTTCAAAGATTTAACCATACAAAAGACTCATAATGCCTCATAGAATATACGTTGGGGTGTTTGCTTTCCAAAATGGGGTCATTTTGTGGGCAATTCCATTGTCCTGGTGCTCCAGGGCCTTCAAAAGTGTAATAGGTGGTTGGGAAATGAGATGTGTAATTTATGCTCGTAGAACGCCTAAAGGTGCTTCTTCAATGTTGAGCCTCTGTATGTGGCCAGGCTGTGTAAAAGTCTCACACATGTGGTATCGCCATACTTAGGAGGAGTAGCAGAATGTATTTTGGGGTGTACTTGGAAGTATGCATATTCTGCATGTGTGTGAGAAATAACTTGTTTAACAATTTTGTGTTAAAAAAAAAAAAATTCTTCATTTTGCAAAGAATTGTGGGAAAAAAATTACAACTTCAAAAAACTCACCATGCCCCTTACTAAATACCTTGGAATGTCTACTTTCCAAAAAGGGGACATTTAGGGGGTATTTGTACTTTCCTGGCTTGTTAGGATCTCAAGAAATGAGATAGGTGGTCAGTATATCAGGTGTGATCAATTTTCAATGATTTGCACCTTAGCTTGTAGACTCTATAACTTTCACAGAGAATAAATAATATCCACTAATTTGGGTTATTTTTTACCAAAGATATGTAGCAGTATAAATTATGGCCCAAATTTATGAAGAAAAATTACATTTCGCTTATATTGAAAAAAAAAAAAAACCCCAGCAGTGATTATATACCACCAAAAGAAAGCTCTATTTGTGAGAAAAAAAGGATAAAAATTTTGTTTCGGTACAGTGTAGCATGACTGAGTAAATGTCATTTAAAGTGTGAGAGCACTGAAAGCTGAAAATTGGTCTGGGAAGGAAAGGGGTGTAAGTGTCCTGTATGGAAGTGGTTAATAACAAAAATTGTAAAGGAGTTGGAAGCTTGGGCAACCCTCCCCCTTTCGCTCTTTGGGAGATATCATCTCTTCAAGATGGTTCCATTCGCACGTCTACTCTATCCGATGCAGACCATACCTATTTTGTTGAAACACTCTGACGTGCAAAAAATACATAAGACCCTAACTACCTTCCTTTGGACAGGCAAAAAAACACGCATTGCTCTTCAAAAACTTTGCCTCCCCAAGTCTGAAGGGGGTGCAGGCTTGTACAACTTATCTTTTTACAACCTCTCATGTTTGCTTAGACAAGGCCTAGATTGGGTATCTGGCAAGTCCAGGTATCCAAACTTTTTACTTGAGGAGGCCCTAGTCTCCCTGCATACCCTCTCGGCTGTTCTCCACTCTACCCTTAAGGCTCTACCTATACATCTTTGCTCAAGTGTTCTTATCAGGGACACTGTGGTGCCCTGGGGGGAGGTGCGAAGGCTACTGGGGCTACCCTCAAGTATATCTAGCCACCTGGTTATTTAAGGTAACCCTATGTTTCTCCCATCAACAGCATACAAAGCCTTCTATCATTGACACACATGTGGCCTAGTCAAGGTTACTCAACTATATTCTAGTAGACCTGGAAAGTTTAAGTCCTATCAACATCTCTCTCAGGAATTCTCCTTGCTGCCATTCCACGCTTTCCACTATCATCAGCTGTTCAGTTATTTACGCACTCGTCATGGACCTCAAACAGATCCATTTCAGAAATCCTTCATCGATGTAGTGCTCCAGAGAGACGATTTCTCACCACTATTCTCCCCTTATTGAACATCAAACGGATAAATATCATCTTGCTCCATTCCAAAAATGGTCCTCTATCTTCAGTGATACTGAATTGCCGGAAAAAATCCTGCAAAGCTACCGCCACATTCACAAGCTTATCATCTCAGAAACTTGGTGGGAAACTCAATTTAAAATCATTGACAGGGCATAGTATCCATATTGCACGAACAGCACAAACCCTACCCAAGCACATTGCCCTTGGTGCTCTATATCCCGCCGCATGTTACTTCACTGACTCTGGGAATGTACAGCGATATCTAAATACTGGGATTCAGTGCTCACATACATCCTCCAGATCAGCAAGCTTAACCACTTCAGCCCCGAAAGGATTTCCCACTTTAGGACCAGTGCACTTTTTGCGATTCGGCACTGCGTCGCTTTAACTGACAATTGCGCATTCATGCAATGTTGTACCGAAGCGAAATTGGCGTCCTTTTTTCCCCCACAAATAGAGCTTTCTTTTGGTGGTATTTGATTACCTCTGTGTCACTTCTGATCATCGCTATAAACAAAAAAAGAGCAACAATTTTGAAAAAAAAAAAACACAATATTTTTTACTTTTTGCTATAATACATATATAAAAAACAAATGTATTCATCAGTTTTGGCCGATCTATATATACTTCCTCATATTTGTGGTAAAAAAAAAATCTCAATCTGCATATATTGGTTTGAGCAAAGGTTGCTGCATTTACAAACCAGGAGAATTTATTTATGGCGTTTTTTTACTTTTTTTGTTTTACTAGTAATGGCAGCGATCTGTGATTTTTATAAGGACTGCAATATTGTGGCTGATAGATCAGACATTTGACACTTTTTTGAGACCTTTGACATTTTATACAGCGATCAGATTTAAAAATAGCCACTGATTACTGTATAAATGTCACTGGCAGGGAAGGGGTTAACCTGCAGGGGGCAATCAAGGGGTTAACTGTGCTCCCTCATTGTGTTCTATCTGTGTGGGGGCTGGGCTGGCAGGGGCATAACAGATCTAACTGATCCCAAATACAGGGATCAGTAGATCTCTGTCATGCCGCCTGTCAGAATGGGGAACCGACATGTTTACATCGGCGGTTCCCCGTTCTTCCTGTGTAGTAAGTGATCGTGGGTCGCCGGCAGACATTGAGTCCGCCCGACCCGCGACCACACTGAGGGAGTGCACTGCTGCCGGTGCGCACTTGCCCCCTAGCCACCCATGCACGAATTGCAGTTTTATAGACGATTTGCTTTACGCTGCCACTCTGCAGCAGTAAATGTACGCAAGCCGGACGTTAACCAGTTAACTGCTTCCCGACCGCGCGCCGTCTTTTCACGGCGGCAGTCGGGGAGCCCTGCGCGAATCGCCGTAAATAAGCGGCGATTCGCATTTTGGCCACCAGGGGGCACGCGCACCCGCCACACTCAGGAGTGTGCCCGCGGCTCGGGCGGACCCGATGTCCGCCGGCGAGCCGCGATGAGCGGCTACAGGGAAAAGAACAGGGAACCGCCGATGTAAACACGGCGGTTCCCCGCCCTGTCAGTGGGGCATGAGAGATCTACTGATCCCTGTCACTGGGATCAGTTAGATCTCTCATGCCCATGTTAGCCCAACCCCCCCACAGTAAGAACACACCCAGGGAACACTATTAACCCCTAGATCGCCCCCTGCAGGTTAACCCCTTCACTGCCAATGACATTTACACAGTAATCAGTGGACATTTAAATTTCTGATCGCTGAATAAATGTCATTGGTCCCAAAAAAGTGTCAAAATGGTCCGACATGTCCCCCCCAATATCACATTACCGCTAAAAATCGCAGATCGCCGCCATTACTAGTAAAAAATAAAAAAAAAATAAAAACCCCAGAAATGAATTCTCACCATCCGTAAACGCGGCCACTTTTGCGCAAACCAATCAATAAACGCCGATTGCAATTTTTTTTATCGCAAATATGAGGAATTATATAATTCGGCCAAAAACGGTGAAAAAAAATGTTTTTTTATATTTTTTTTTTTTGGATTTGAATATTAGCAAAAAGTAAGAAATTTGGGTTGTTTTGCAAAATGGTCGCTCTTCTTTTGTTTATAGCGGCGATAAGAAATGACGCAGAGGCGATCAAATGCCACCAAAAGAAAGCTCTGTTTGTTGGGAAAAAAGGACGCAAATTTTGTTTGGGTACAACGTCGCACGACCGCGCAATTGTCAGTCAAACAACGCAGCGCCGAATCGCAAAAAGTGCTCTGGTCCTAAAGCTGCAAAACCTTCCGGTTGGTAAGTGGTTAAACTACCCACCCTCACTCTTAGGTGTTAAGAAAGCACTACTGTCACTTGTTCAATTAGAAAGACTAGACCCCATGGTCCTAAGCTTCCGATCTACAGCTCGTTTCTTTGCCAGATGGCGGAAATGCATATCCAATGCTGCTTAACTCCTGAGGGTTTCATAATTTGAGTTGCTAATTCTCTATACAACATGACATGTAATGCCATACTCTGTTATTGTTTACAGATAAATGACCCCCCTTCCCCCTCTCTCCCCTTCTCACTACCTATCTCCCCTTCCCCCTCCTTATGTTTCTATCCCTGGTCAACCCATACTTTGGTTTAATATTGTATTTCAGTGCTCGTGAGCGTAACACTGTTATCAATTGTTATTGATACTTACTTTGTATTGTAAAAATCCAATAAATATTTAAAAAAAAAAAAAAAAACTCTCCACAGAGAACAAATGCCCAAAGGCACAGAAAGATGGTATGTAGATGAAAAAGGAAGAATAAATGGTCAGCCAGTTGGTAAGTGCTCCTCCCAAGGGGGCTTCCGATAGTTGCCCGTGTCTCCCAGAAGGAGCCAATGCAGCAAAGGAACCTAAAAATGCCCCAGTGAGGGTAGAAACTTGGGTAGAAACTTGCATGCTACATGGGAGGTAGTCAAGGTATACAAGAGTATATCATCCTGTATAAGCATATAGGTCAAGGCCCAAAAAGGATACAGAGGGCAATCCCCTATAAATGGAGTGGAGATGTGGGGAAGGCCCATCCAAGTAGAAAAGCTGTTTCATACAGCTCAAACAGTTTCGGTCCGTCTTGGAGAGTAGACGGGTTTGTATGTAGCTGGCATTTCCCACAAGCAGCTGCTTTCTACTCTCCAAATGGACCAAAACTGTTTGAGCTGCATGAAACAGCTTTTTCAGTTGGACACAGGCAACTATCGGAGCCCCCTTGGGAGGAGCACTTACCAACTGGCTGACATCTGACCTTTTCCATCTACATACCATCTTCTTTGCCTTTGGGCATTTGTTCTCTGTGGGGAGTCTTGAGCATATAGGAATGTCCTTCTGGAATTGTATAACCTACCTTCCCTGATGAAGACTATTACTCAATTTTTGTTGAATCGGAATCTTGGTCTGCTATACTCACGTATAGCTCAACTTAGGTTATTCAGTGCTATCTCTTCCTGCAGATATACTTGTCATTGTTTTATTCTACTAAATAATTTTTTTTATTCATGTATATGTTCCAATAGATTTTTGGACTTGTATGCATTTCTATATCCTGGTCTGTTTAAAGTCCCACTGAGGAATTTTGGTTTGGTTCACTATCTATTCAGGGATGTGGACAGGATACAAATAACCCACCAGCTGGCAGAACTTAGTTTTTTGTTATTCCAACAATTAAAAAGGTGGACATTGTTGTCACACACATGCAACAGAACAGGGCCCCGCACTCAAAAACATGCTAGCTACAGATAACCCTCTGATATTAACTCCCAGTAGCTCACCGGGCAAAGCGGCAGGAGGTCTAGGGACCAGCACAGTACATGCCTAGCATGAGGCTAATGCACAATGTGGACACCCCTGACTCCACAGCCCTCTCAAAAACACAATGTCTTTGAATATGGCCTGGGTGGGCAACAATGGGAGAACCAGAGACCATTGAAGCAACATTAATTGCAGTTTTGCCCAGTTAGGGGCTTAACAGCTTGAAAGAGCATATGGCAAGAGGTACTGTAGATAGTGGAATCCTTCACCCACATATGAGTTTTGTAGAAAAATCTGTTCTCACCCATAGGTATTAGCCTTCCGTTGTTTTTTTCCATAGCTTTGCTGCACATTGTTTTGTTCTTATTTGGCAAATGTTGGCAACCTGCAAAGCTTGTCAAACGTCTCAGTTCAAATTAATGACAACATGTTCCGACTGTACCTTAGAGGCTCAAGAGCCATTGGGAAGATTTTGCTTTTAATGAATTTTCTTCTAAAATATTTAACAAGGTGTTCTGAAAGCTTTGGGCTTAGTTTACACATGCCTTTGATGCCCCTCTGAAAAGCGAGAGGTCTGTGTTTACTGTGAAAAGACTGTATTGATCTTAAAGGGCAGAGAGTGCGGTGGTTGCTGTGAGATAGCTGTGATTGCTGCAAGAGAACCGTGATTGCTATGAGAGAACCATGATTGCTATGAGAGGACTGCGATTCCTTTGGGAGGACTGTAAGGCCTCATGCACACAGGGCATTTTTACAGCTGCTTTTAGCAGCATCAGATTTTTCTTTTTTTGCAGCTTAAAAATGCCTCTGCTTGTTATTCTATGGCCTTATGCACACACACGCTTTTAGGAGCTGTAAGTGGCATAGGCGTTTTCAAGCGACAAAAAAACCCCACCGCTAGCACGTTCTGATGACTGCTGTAAAAATGCCTGACGCTGGCAAAAACTGCTAAACGCGGCTTAATGCTGGATACAGCCGCGTTAAGCCTCGTCAGGCGTTTCTCATTCTTCTAATCAAAATCAGTGGTTCCCTATGGGAGCCCATTGATTTGAATAGAAGTCGCACCAGAGGTCGGATCATGATGATCCGACTTGCGGGGCAGTTTGTGTGCTGAGGATCTTGAAGGGGAACCCTTCGCTAAAATGAAAAAAAAAAACTTAAAATCCATTCCAGACAATCGTCTTGGGGAACCCCACGCTAGTTTTCTTTTTTTTTTTTTTTTTCATTTTGGCGAGGGGTTCCCCTTCAAGATCCTCAGCACACAAGCCACGCCGCAAGTCGGATCAACATGGTCCGACTTCTGGTGTGACTTCTATTCAAATCAGTGGGCTCCTATAAGGAACCATTGATTTTGAATAGAGGCATGAGAAATGTATCTATTCAAAATCAATGGCTAAATGGCAGCTAAATGTGCATTGACGTCAATGCAAAACGCTGCCAAAATCATGTTTTTAACAACGTTTTTTCCTGGTGTAAGAAGTAGGTTACAGCTCGTTTTTCTAACGCCCTGTGTGCATGAGGCCTAATTGCTGCAGGAGAGTGGTGATTGCTGCAAGAGGGCTGCATTTGTTGAGAGAGGGCTGTGATTGTTAGAGAGGGCTGAAATTGCTGTAAAAGGGATGCAGCTGCTGTGAGAAAGGTGTGACTGCTGCAAGAGGACTGTGACTACTGTAAGAAGAGCAGTCAGAATAGACATTGCATGCCCTTTCTGCCCTTATAATGTGCCTACTTGCAGTCTGTTTCAACCACTTCAGCCCCGGAAGGATTTCACACTTTAGGACCGGAGCCCCTTTTGCAATTCGGCGCTGCGTTGCTTTAACTGACAATTGCGCGGTCGTGCGGCCTTGTACCCAAACAAAATTTGCGTCCTTTTTTTCCCACAAATAGAGCTTTCTTTTGGTGGTATTTGATCACCACTGCGTCATTTCTGATCGCCGCTATAAACAAAAGAAGAGCGACAATTTTGCAAAAAAACCCAAATTTCTTACTTTTTGCTAAAATACAAATCCAAAAAAAATAAATATAAAAAAACATTTTTTTTCATCGGGTTTGGCCGATTTATATTCTTCCTCCATATTTGTGATAAAAAAAATCGCAATCGGCGTTTATTGATTGGTTTGCGCAAAAGTGGTCGCGTTTACGGATGATGAGAATTCATTTTTGGGGTTTTTATTTTTTTTTATTTTTCATTCTTTAAACCCAAAAAAACGTTTTAACAGCGAGAAGAAAACAAATATCGCCGCTAGTCTTTACTGCGTCACCACTAGTTTATGGTGGTTTTCTTTCGAGATAAACACCCTTTTTTTCCTGCGTTTAAAACAAACCCATGTTCCGGCGTGCTGGCGCGTTAACAGTCAATTTCGTTGCGTCGCGGCTTAACGTTTTCCCCGAGGCCAGGATTTCACACTTTA
>BLSH010356911.1:46135-60141 GCA_018402905.1 Glandirana rugosa | reverse complement strand
TTCCCAATAAGTTTGATGTGTCACATGACCCTCTTCCTATTGAAAAAACAAAAGTTGGATTCAAAATGGCCAACTTCAAAATGGCCACCATGGTCACCACCCATCTTGAAAAGTTTCCCCCCTCACATATACTTATGTGCCACAAACAGGAAGTTAATATCACCAACCATTCCCATTTTATTAAGGTGTATCCATATAAATGGCCCACCCTGTATATACAGTATATATGACCCATTCAAGTAAATGGCAGTACTCTGCATGCGCCCTACAACCATGTTCAGAGTGGAGTTCAAGTGGTTAAAGCGGGCAGTGTGGAGGTGACACAACACCTCAACGCCTCTCAAATATTCTCTGAAATGAGATCTGAATACAGATTGCTCTTCAGAAATCAAAACACATGTGAATGAGCCCCTGCCAGTGTCCATTAGTGGAGGTGCCAAAACAGAATTCTTGTACACTCTGCCAGAAAAATAGCACCCAGCACAACCCAGGAGCTCTGTGACCAGTCCTAGAACAGTCACAGGGCAGGATTCCCTCTGTTAGTCCCAGCACAGCATCCCATCTGTCGGTCCCAGCACGGGATCCCTTCTGTCGATCCCAGTACGGGATTTCCACTGTCGGTCCCAGCACGGGATCTCCTCTGCTGGTCCCAGCATGGGATCACCTCTGCCGGTCCCAACACGGGATCCCCTCCATCGGTCCCAGCATGTGATCCTCTCTGTCAGTCCCAGCACAGGACCCCCCCCTCTGTCAGTCCCAGCACAAATGCCTCCCTCTGTCGGTCCCAGCACAGGATCTCCTCTGTCAGGCCTAGCAGAGGATCATCCCTGTCAGTCCCTATCACATTCCTCTCTCTGGGCTGCCCCCTCAGTTGGTCCCAGCATGTGATCCTCTCTGTCAGTCCCAGCACAGGATCCCCCCTCTGTCAGTCCCAGCACATGATCCTCCCTCAGTCAGTCCCAGCACAGGATCTCTTCTGTCAGTCCTAGCACATGATCCCCCCTCTGTTAGTCCCAGCACAGGATCCCCCCTCTGTCAGTCCCAGCACAGGATCCCCCCTCTGTCAGTCCCAGCACAGGATCCCCCCTCTGTCAGTCCCAGCACAGGATCCCCCCTCTGTCAGTCCCAGCACAGGATCCCCCCTCTGTCAGTCCCAGCACAGGATCTCCTCTGTCAGTCCCAGCACAGGATCTCCTCGGTCAGTCCTAGCAGAGGATCCTTCCTGTCAGTCCCAGCACAGGATCTCCTCTGTCAGTACTAGCAGAGGATCCTCCCTGTCAGTCCTTATCACATTTCTCTCTCTCTGGGCTGCTCCTGCCCCCTCTCCCCTTCTGGTAGGAGGCAGGAGTAGGGCCTGAGGAGGGCTGTGTGTCCTTCCATAGATAGAGCCACCTGGATGTCCGGGAAGGCAGGCAGCAGCTGTGGTGATAATATCAGTGTGGGGGGGGGGGGGGGGTGGCGGAGGGCTGTGGGGTGCTGCCCCTGGATCAGGTGCCATGTGGTGCTAGTGTGCCTGGAGACTGTGCCAGGGACTGGGGGCTCTGGCCACTAGGACTCGAGACCCAGCATCGCTGCTGCTGCACCGTGATGGAACTGGATTCTGCAAGAGATGCCAGATTTCTGCCTGGCATGTGGGGTGATTAGGGTGTGCCCAGGCACAGCCAGCACACCCCCCTCTGAATGCCTATAGCAAGAAGTCTGGCAAACAAAATGAAAGGGCTAAAGTGTCAATTATTCAATGAGAATTGGAAATCTGCTTGGACAGCCCACAGAATTGGGCTGCTAATATCTAGGGGTGCACTTTATTTTGGTGGGACAGGATTGTAAGAAGAGGTGGAGGGGTATGTCTGCATGTCCGAAGCAATCTGAAAGTGAATATGTCAGACTGTATTATTAACAAGTGTTGTAATGGTGCATTAGGGCTAAAATTTTACAGACAGGCATCCTTAATGTAAGGAATATGTTATAGTCCCCCTAACAGTAAAGACCAGGAGGAGTTCAACTACATTCGTAGACTGAAATAGCTTGGAAACAGGTATATGTTATTATGGGTGACTTCAATTATGCCAATTGATTGGGCGAATTAAACTGCACACTTGACAAGGGCTTGTCATTTCTTGAACTTATTGCAGGAGAATTTCATGGGTTAGATGGTGGAAGCCCCAGTGCGAATGTTCTGTAGGATTTCTTAATATTAAATAAGATGGAACTCTTTACAGACGTGCAAATTTGAGACCACTTGGATATTAGTGATCATAGTGAAATTACATGTTCCATAAGTTACAAGAAAACGAGGGACATGTGTATGACAAGAACTTTTAATTTGAAAAAGGCAAACTTTAATAGGCTGCGCTGCAGCCTATTGGCTGGGACCAATTATTCTACAAAGAACACAGAAGAAGAAGTGGAAGTGCTTTAAGGACTTGTACAACTACATTTGCCAATATATTCCATTGGGCAACAACTATAAAAGAACAAAATTAAGACCTATGTGGCTAACTTTAGCGTAAAGAGAGAATAAAGTAGAAAAAAACAGCCTTTAAAAAAAAAAGAATTGGAAGGGACATCCTCTGCACTTCAGAACAACAAAAGATGCAAAAGGGCAAATAAAACAACAATTTAAAAAAATATATATTTTTTTCACCTTCTGCTATGAAACCTATTCAATAACAAAAAAATTTTAAATCTAATTCCTTCATAAATGTTTGCCAATAAGTATTCTGCTACATGTTTTTGGTAAAAAAAAAAAACCCCAATAAGCGTATATTGAACGTTCTAGCGTCTACAAACTATGGGATATATTTATGGATTTTTTTTTTACACTAGTAATGGCAGCGATCAGTGACTTATAGTGGGACTGCAATATTGACACTAATACAGTGATCAGTGCTAAAAATATGCACTGCCACTGTACTAATGATACTGGCTGGGAAGGGGTTAAACATCTAGGGCAATTAAAATGGTTAACTGTGTAACTAGCCTGTGTTTTTGTGTTATATTATGTGCTGCTTTAACTAGAGGAATAGAGTGATCCTTATCTCTGCTTTGCAGAGGAGGAGGAGGAGGTCATCACTCACCTGACCAGAAACATGATGACTGATGACTCCAACAGGCATCTCTGATTCTGATTGTTTGCTAAGAGGTGTGTGTGTGTCTGGGGGTGAGGAATGGAAAGTGCCAGCATAGATGCCTATTGGAGTCATCAGATCGTTTCTGGTCAGGTGTGTGATGACCTCCTCTTCCTTCTGAATATTCACATTGTTGATCGATTGGGGTTTTAAAATCTTTTGTTTCTGGTAAGTGTGAACCCCCGTCACGCTTCCTGGTGGTGGAGCACGTCCATAAAAGAGTATAGGATTATCCATTCACTGTTTGGCACTTTATGAGCATGTTCATTGGACACTTTCTGGCTGCTATTGATGCAATACATTTTGAGGAACTGCCTATTTTTATGAACTGTCCACTACTTTAATATATTTTTTAATTGTTCTTTTGCACATTATTTATGCACATTGGCGCTTTTTTCCGTCGAGGATATTTCTCCACCTTATAAACTGCACAGCAATAATTGTTTTTTTTTTTTTTTTCAAAAGAGTTTATTGAACGTTCACATTAGTACAATCTGGCAAAAAGAAAGCAGGACATGTACAAGATACAGTGGAACAGGAAAGTTGCATCTGTGCGTTCTGCATGAAGTATAGGAACAATTAACCAATAGAGAGATGCAATATTGTACATGTTGTGTCACATCAAGAATATTTTCTATAATATATGTTACTTCTTGTACTTGGCCACTTCTGGCCTTACCAAGGCTTATCGGCTGTCGAGCATGAACATGGGCCATTGTCTGTTAGCTCTATAGGTATCAGATACCGTTATGGATATGCGGGGAAAAGATAACTCTTAACAGAATCTAACGAGGCGGTGTGGATCTGCACACCTACCCTCGGCGGAATTATGGGGGAGGGTTAGGGGGGTGGGGTATGGTATTGTTGGGATAAAGTAAGTGGGGGGGGTTTGGGGATGAGTGGGCGACAAGGATAATGGGTGGTGTTAGGTAGAGTCCTTAAAGATTGGGGGGGTGTATAGGCCTTATTGTACATGCGGGTTATAGTGTATAATCGAGCCATCTACGTTTAGCAGATTGAGTAGGCACAGTTTGATGTTATCTCAAGAATATTTTTAATGTGAAGGGATTTTGTATGAGTTGCCAGACACCGTGCCATTGTTGGGAGGCGCCTTATCGATAATTGGAGTGGTTACCAACTGGGGGGGTTGTGGACAGTGTAGCTTGTGCGGACTCTTTAGGGAAGGAGAAGATTGAAGTTTAAGGCATAGTCTGGCGAGGATTTGTAATGGAGCCAGCATGCCCATCTTTTGTAGAAGTTATGTGGAGTGTTGTGAGCAAACGCAATGAGTTCCTCCATCTCCGCGATTTTGTTGATACGGGTATACCAGTTCGTCATAGAGGGGGCGTCGGTGGTGCCCCACAGTCTCGGGATACATGATTTTGCTGTGTTAATCATCATTTGGGCTAGATATTTCTGTTAAGTATGTGTTTTGCTGGATTGATAGTGAAGGAGATATTGTGCCGGGGAAAAGTCTAAGTTGTACATGGTTATCTGTTTGATGCGTTCATGGACCATTTTCCAGAAGGGTTGTATGCGTGGGCAAGTCCACCAGATGTGTAACATATCTCCCGGGGGGTGGGAACATCTCCAGCATGTATCAGGTGAGTTTTGACTGAACTTGTGGAGCAGTGTGGGGGTGCGGTACCATCTTGTAATGATTTTATAATTGGTCTCCTGTATGGAGACATTTATGGAGCCCTTATGCGCCTGGGTGTGAATGTCTTCCCAGTCCTTTTCCGAAAGGTTTAATTTAAGATCGTGGGCCCATGCCTTGCATGCCGGCCCTTTGTCAGCTTTAGTGGGGTCCCATATCATATTATGTATCGCTGATATGACATGGCGTTGTGGTGTGTTGGAGAGGCAGAGCTGTTCAAAAGCTGTGAGGGCCCCTGTCGTGTTCAAAGAGTGTTGGATGCTTTTGAAAAAGTGTTTGATTTGTATGTAGCCAAAGGGGTCCACTTGCTTTTGTGGAAATAATTTAGTGTTTAATTGTTCCAATGTGAGTAGTTTTCCGTCTTTGGAAATATGGCGTACGCCTGTATACGGTTGGACGTTCGATAGATGATTTTAGAATAATCGGTCCCTTACAGCAACAGCAGGAACCTGACCCTATAGAACTAGAAGATGATTTTACAATAATACTCTGTCCCTTACAGCAACAGAAGGAACCTGACCCTATAGAACTAGGAGATTATTTTAGAACAATAATCTGTCCCTCTAAGCAGTAGACTCTACCTAGTCCAGTCAGATCGTTCTGTAATGCAGGATGAGATGTTATTAGATCTGCAATCTGTCCCTAAAAGCAGTAGTAGTAGTAATCTCTACCTAGTCCAGAATCAGATTGTTCTGTAATGCAGGATGAGATGTTATTATATCTGCAATCTGTCCCTCACAGTGCTGGCAGCATCCTCTCCCTAGACTAGCCTGAGAGCATGTGACATGCAGCACTACGTGACTCCAGCTTATACAGAGGCTGGGTCACATGATGCACTGGCCAATCGCAGCCATGCCATTAATAGGCATGGCTGTGATGGCTTCTAAGGGCAAACCAGTGAAACGCTTGTTGATTGGCTGCCCTGCAGCTATTCAACAGGCGGGATCAAATACCCAAACCCAGAACCCAAACTTTTTTTCAAATATCCGGGTCCGGGTCACGGACACCCCAAAGTTCGGTACAGACCCAAACTTTACAGTTCGGGTTCGCTCAACTCTAGTGAAAAGCACAAAAGTGATACATATGGAGAAAAATCCCCTATAGTTCAATTTTTTGGTGAAACCTTGAGAACCAGAAAGCTACTACTTTACAAATTAAACAAAAACAATTGCTGGATTGATTGTACTGTAAAACGTTCAATATGATCCTCAATTTCTTCACTTTTGACCCTCGGAGGGAATTCATTATTACCTATAGGACTGTTTTTTGGTGTACAGATGCATCAGGAAAGGCACACAACACATTCCATTTCACAAATGACAATCAGTTTCATTCAGGGCCTCTTCACACACTAGGGCATGGATTATGATGCCTGTAATGCATGTGCACTGGTGTGTAACAATGCATCACAGAGTTTTTTCTTATTTTTTAGCACATTCAAAACAACCTGCCTGCTAATACACATACCTGCTGGTGTGCATTGTGTAGGGGCAGTGCAATGTCTTGATACAACACATTACACTGTTAAAGCTGCATTGATTTATGAAGATCAGCAATGCTGAAAGATCATGATGTAGATGACAAAGAACAATTGGTTAGAGGTTAATACCAAAGGTGTTGCAATGTAACAATGTAAAAAAAAATAAAAAATTTACTTAGCACAATCAAAAAAATGTCTGGACTTAGACTTCTTCGATCTTATCAAAATTATTATTAGCAATAATATCAATCATGTATATTTTTAGCAAATTACTGGTTTCTGTGTTTAACCTACATCATTTCAATCAAGGTGTCCAGGCGTCATAGGCATGCACACAGGGTGTGCTGGGTGTGCCTGGGCACACCCTAATCGCCCATGCTGTCTCCCAAAACGTTGCATTCAAGAGAGTGTGTAACCTGCGCTGCCTGTGAAACAGTTTCACATTGGGCAGATAGTGAGGCTTGCCAGAGCCGCATATTGAGTGACACTGTCAGGTAATGTAACTGCTTGCAGGGAGAGAGACTAGCTATCAAAACAGCTATCAAAACAACAGCTATCAAACACTAGCCAATGGGATGGGGTCTGGGCGGCCCGCTACATTTATGTGGCTCCGCCCCCTTTCTTAAGCAGCCCAATCATTGGCTGATGTTGATAGCTGCTTGATCCCGCCTACCCCCGACATCGCGGCTGAGTTGTGACAGCTGATCTCTATCCCTGCAGGCAGTTACATTACACTGAGCGGCTCTGGAAAGCCTCACTATCTGCTACATGTGAAACTCCCCTCTACCCTGTCAGTGCCAACCAATGCTGCGTATCAGTGCCAATCAGTGCTGCCTATCAGTGGCAATCAATGCTGCCAGTCAGTGCAGCCTATTACTGCCCATCAGTTCTGCCTATCAGTGCCAATCAGAGCCCATCAGTGCCAATTGGTGCAGCCAATCAGTGCCAACTATCAGTGCCAATCGGGGTCCATCAGTACCTATCAGTGCTCCCAATCAGTGCCCACCAGTACTGCCTATCAGTGCCCATCAGAGCACTGAGTGCAGGGATGGGAGATGAACTCAGCAGCATGGCATATTGTACATGGGGGGCCAGCATGGTGGGGCACAATTGAAATCTGTTGATGTTTATTAATGCCACATGCCATTCTTTAGTATAATAGGTAATCACCGTGCTACTATTTAAAATTAACTACTGAAGGTAAAATAAAAAAGTGTCAGTAAAAGGCTTGCTGCTAAGCACGGTTACGTGTTCCCACACCATGAAAAAAAAAAAAGTGCAGCGCTACCTTACTAATCAATAACTTATCAATAATGGACCAGTGCACAAAGAAATGTCCATAAAGACATGGATGAGCGAGTTTGGGGTGGAGGAACTTGAATGGCCCGCACAGAGTCCTGACCTCAACCCGATAGAACACTGTGGGATGAATTAGAGCGGAGACTGCGAGCCAGGGTTTCTCGTCCAACATCAGTGCCTGAGTTCACAAATGCGCTTCTGTAAGACTGGTTAAACTTTCCCATAGACACACTCCTAAACCTTGTGAACAGCCTTCCCAGAAAAGTTGAAGCTGTTAAAGCTGCAAAGGGTGGGCCAACTCAATATAAACCATACAGACTAAAGGCCCATACACACGGTCCGATTGTTGGCCGTTAATCCGATAGCGTGTATGAATGATTTTACAGCCGATTTCCAATTGTCGTCCAACAAAAGTTGGACGACGAGACTAGAAAACTTGTGCTGGCCAGCAGGGCATTGGCCGATTGTTGGCTCGTGTGTACAGAAGTTGACCAACAAAATGTTGGAAGTGCAAACACAAATGCTCGGAATCCAGGAAGTGTTTCGATCGTGTAACCTGTGTTTGTAATTCACAAATCACTTTCACCTGAACTTCCTTGTTATACGCTCGTAACACGTCACTACATTCGGCTTTGTTGCCCGATTACTTGACTCATGTCAGTACACTAGACCAAACCACCGTCGCCCAATTTGGACAAAAGTTGGACGTTCTTTTGAGCAACCATCTGCTCGTGTGTACGAGGCTGAAGAATGCCATGCCATTAAAGTTCATGTGCGTGTAAAGGCAGGCATCACAATACTTTTGAGGATATAATGTGTGTGTGTGTGTGTGCTGTGGGAGATTAGCTTGTGGGGATCACTTTTCAAAGGAAACGATTCAGCATAGAGGTCAGTTTCTTTAAAATCTGGCGGCTTGCCAGGTTTATTATTACAGGTTTGCAAACACATAAAAAAAACCCCCAGAAAACAAAACCTCACCGCCGCTAAACTAAACAATTGGGTTCCACTCTATACAGTGTGGGGCTGTCCCTGACACCCACAATGGAAACTTTGATCATTGAGTCCAAATTAGCACACAGAGGTCACTCAGTTTTCTCCCTCTTGGATCCAGGATAGAGCTCTCCTCTGCTCTCTTCCTGGTCATTAAATGCAGGTGGAGAGGGGTTTGAGTGGACCAGAAAGTCCAGGCTGGAACCAGCTCTGCCACGGTGGCTGGCAAAACCCGGATCGAACTCTCACCAGCCGCCTCAACATGATCGCATGCATGGCGACCATGTACAGTATCTCACAAAAGTGAGTGTTACACATTTTTGTAAATATTTTATTATATCTTTTCATGTGACAACACTGAAGAAACGACACTTTGATACAATGTAAAGTAGTGAGTGTACAGCTTGTATAACAGTGTAAATTTGCTGTCCCCTCAAAATAACTCAACACACAGCCATTAATGTCTAAACCACTGGCAACAAAAGTGAGCACACCCCTAAGTGAAAATGTCCAAATTGGGCTCAATTAGCCATTTTCCCTCCCCTGTATCATGTGACTTGTTAGTGTTACAAGTTCTCAGGTGTGACTGGGGAGCAGGTGTGTTAAATTTGGTGTTCTCGCTCTCACTCACTCATACTGGTCACTGGAAGTTTAACATGGCCCCTCATGGCAAAGAACTCTCTGAGGATCTGAAAAAATAATTGTTGCTCTACATAAAGATGGCCTAGGTTATAAGAAGATTGTAATCACCCTGAAACTGAGCTGCAGCGTGGTGGCCAAGACCATACAGCGGTTTAACATGACAAGTCCCACTCAAAACAGACCTCGCCATGGTCATCCAAAGAAGTTGAGTGCATGTGCTCAGCGTCATATACAGAGGTTGTCTTTGGGATATAGACGTATGAGTGCTGCCAGCATTGCTGCAGAGGTTGAAGGGCTGGGTGGTCAGCCTGTCAGTGCTCAGACCATACGCCGCACACTGCATCAAATTGGTCTGCATGGCTGTCATCCCAGAAGGAAGCCTCTTCTAAAGATGATGCACAAGAAAGCCCACAAACAGTTTGCTGAAGACAAGCAGATTAAGGACATTGATTACTGGAACCATGTCCTGTGGTCTGATGAGACCAAGATAAACTTATTTGGTTCAGATGGTGTCAAGCGTGTGTAGCGGCCAAGAGGTGAGGATTACAAAGACAAGTGTGTCTTGCCTACAGTCAAGCATGGTGGTGGAAGTGTCATAGTCTGGGGCTGCATGAGTGCTGCCAGCACTGGGGAGCTACTGTTCATTGAGGGAACCATGAATGCCAACATGTACTGTGACATACTGAAGCAGAGCATGATCCCCTCCCTTCGGAGACTGGGCCAATGGGCAGTATTGCAGCATGATAATGACCCCAAACACACCTCCAAGACAACCGCTACCTTTCTAAAGAAGTTGAGGGTAAAGGTGATGGACTGGCCAAGCATGTCTCCAGACCTAAACCCTTTTGAGCATCTGTGGGGCATCCTCAAACGGAAGGTGAAGGAGCGCAAGGTGTCTAACATCCACCAGCTCCGTGATATTTTCATGGAGGAGTGGAAAAGGACTCCAGTGGCAACTCGTGAAGCTCTGGTGAACTCCATGCCCAAGAGGATTAAGGCAGTGCTGGAAAATAATGGTGGCCACACAAAATATTGACACTTTGGGCCCAATTTGGATATTTTCACTTTTGTTCCCAGCGGTTTAGACAGTAATGGCTGTGCGTTGAGTTATTTTGAGGGGACAGCAAATTTACACTGTTATACAAGCTGTACACTCACTACTTTACATTGTAGCAAAGTGTCATTTCTTCAGTGCTGTCACATGAAAAGATATAATAAAATAATTACAAAAATGTGGGGGTGTACTCACTTTTGTGAGATACTGTATATACAGTTGTGCTCATAAGTTTACATACCCTGGCAGAATTTTATAATTTCTTGGCCATTTTTCAGAGAATATGAATGATAACACAAAAAATTTCTTTCACTCATGATTAGTGTTCCTCTGAAGCCATTTATTATCAATCAACTGTGTTTACTCTTTTTAAATCATAATGACAACAGAAACTACCCAAATGACCCTGATCAAAAGTTTACATACCCTGGTGATTTTGGCTTGATAACTTGCACACAAGTTGACACAAAGGGGTTTCTATGGCTATTAAAGGTAAACATCTTCACCTGTGATCTGTTTGCTTGTAATTAGTGTGTGTCTATAAAAGGTCAATGAGTTTCTGGACTCCTGACAGAACATTGCATCTTTTATCCAGTGCTGCACTGATGTTTTGGGATTCTGAGTCATGGGAAAAGCAAAGGAACTGTCAAAGGTGTGATGAACACGGGTATCAAATCACTGCCCTCCTCACCGATGGGTGACCGAGGGCCCCCATGATCTCACACCGCGCTTATCACTTATGTAACAATTCCCCTCTCAGCTGCTTCCAGCACAAAGATTTCCCAGCTTGCGGGACCACCGTCTAAGTGCCTGAGAGTGATTGTTACCAGGCTAATTCAAGCAATTAACCCTTTCTCTGCCACCACTTCTGGACGCCGACCAGAAGATCCGGATTTTAGCAATACCACTTATGATTTTAAAATAATAATCTATAACACAGGCTGTCACCACAGACAGGAATATTCCGATGAGTTATCCTTAACAGTAGCACTCTTCAAAGGTACAGGTTCGCTATTGCTTGCATTAAGAGCTTTAGGGACAAGACTAACATTTTTCAGAATAAGGTTTAATAATGAAAAGGTCAAAATTGGTGCAGATAAAATATTTACAGAAAAAATGGCGTGACAAAGCAATTAGAGACATAATATACAGCAGCAAAGAGATACGACAGAATGGAAGGGAAAAAGTTACTTGCATTTAAATGTCCATAATCAATCAGAGATTCGATGATGAGTCCATGGGTTCTCGGACGTTCATTATTTGATGCTAAGGTGAGAACTGAAAACTGTCCTTTGCAGTCCCCTTTTCTCTGGGTGTAAAGGGGTGGGGCCGTAGTGGGTGGTCAGGGGCCCCTGACTACTCACATGGGTAAGGAGGACCCGTTGGCTGTCCAGAGCGGAACGTGGAATAACAATCTTCCTAATATGCAATTCACAGTATAAACCATATCTCGGGATGAAATTATCGTGCAAATTCACCATTAGAGAATTTGAGTTCAGCAGGCACAGTGCATCAAAACAAGCCTAAACATGACAGGCTTGTCGCTTTCTGTGACCCTGAGATGAGGATAAACTATCAGTGGGTTCCCTTATAATGGAATTCATCGATGTTTGGGTTAGTTTTAATTGGTATGCGCTCCCGCATACAGATATACACTTTTTATTAATATGTCATGTTCCTATCTGGAGTTATGAAATGTAGGTATATTTTTTTACCTTTTCATGTTGATTCAGGGTTTCTGGAAGGTCACAACTGTCTAAGGGGAATTATGGCCCTCTCCCTTATCTGAGACATTCTGTGCTGTCTTTTAAGGGATCTGATTTATTGGTTTACGATCGGGCCCGGAAAAACATCCCCTAGACTCCTGGGAGCCTGGTCAAAGACCTGGCATTCCTAAGTTGTTGGGAGGGGGAATGAGGAGTTTTGTCCTACATTCGAACTGTAATGGCTGACCCTCAAAAAATGGTTCCTAGTTTTGTGTGTCCCTGCCCGTGATATTATCACAAAAGGATCTGTGGGAAAAGGTAGTTGAACTGTATAAAACAGGAAAGAGATATAAAAAGATGTCCAAGTAATTGAGAATGCCAATCAGCAGTGTTCAAACTCTAATGTGAATATATATATGAAATACCGCGCTAGATAAATAAACTCAGTGTGTAGAACTCAGTAGTGCAAGTGAAATACATAGATTATATAAAAATAGGTTATACAATATTATGACAGCTGCTGCTTTGTTCAAATCAAACCATATAAAATCAACACCCATAAATAGTCCAGTGTTAGCAGTGCTTATATAAATTGTGAGGGTAAACAAATATCACAAATAAAGTGCCAGTGCTGATAACAAAAATTGCCAGTGCTGGAAAATAAAGTTCTTAAAGTGTGCAAATTGCAAATGATCTTCTATTTTAAATCTTCCACCTCAATTCACCACGTGCAGGGGAAAGAATACAATTGGAGGCTCACCAGAATTGGGAGTATAAAACACCTTTTTTATACATCCATTAGGACCTCAGCATAAGACCATCACACAAAGACCGTATATCTCCAACCCAGTCAGCTCAGCAGGAGGGATCAAACCAGCCTGTGCATAATCTCAATCACGTCCAGAGGGTTCCTTTGCTAAAGTGCTTCCAGCTGACCACCTCCAACAGCTCTTACTCTTCAGCTCAGATTACCATGAGGAGAAGGAATCAAACAAGAAAAACCCCTCATAGTGTATCACTTTTAAAATGAGATCATTTATTAAAACAAATATTGCTCTTACATTTAAAACTGTTTAAAAGAACATCGGTGTATGAACAGTACACGAGTTACCAGGCAGCGGTAAATCAGCTCCTCTCCTCTCTCCGTCCCAGCCGCTGGTAGCTCGATCAGTCTCGGGTCGCCGTGTGGCCACGCCCCTGACGCCTTTCGTCACTTCAGACTTGATCACAGGGGGACACTTTAGCAGAGGAACCCTCTGGACGTGATTGAGATTATGCACAGGCTGGTTTGATCCCTCCTGCTGAGCTGACTGGGTTGGAGATATACGGTCTTTGTGTGATGGTCTTATGCTGAGGTCCTAATGGATGTATAAAAAAGGCGTCCAATTCTGGTGAGCCTCCAATTGTATTCTTTCCCCTGCACGTGGTGAATTGAGGTGGAAGATTTAAAATAGATCATTTGCAATTTGCACACTTTAAGAACTTTATTTTCCAGCACTGGCAAATTTTTTTATCAGCACTGGCACTTTATTTGTGATATTTGTTTACCCTCACAATTTATATAAGCGCTGTTGATTTTATAGTGTTCAAACTCTAATCAAGAAGTGAAAAATGAGAGGTTCTGTTGAAACCAAACCACGGTCAGGTAGACCAACTAAGATTTCAGCCACAACTGCCAGGAAAATTGTTCGGGATGCAAAGAAAAACCCACAAGTAGTGTTGAGCGAACCCGGACCGGTTAGTGTCGGTACGGTAATCATCCGTACCGACACTACCGAAGATTCCCGTTTGGTCACTTTGCGAACAACTAACCGACGGGACGTCGAAGAGTTGTGCACCTCATTTTATCGTCTTGGGGCCTGGCTTGGGCTTGCTAAAAACTTTACAGGCCCAGGCCCAGGCACGGTGCCTGTGGGCTTTCAAGCCATGCCTGGGCTTGCAATGTCAGGCCCAAGCGAGTTGTGATGAACACCCAAAAAGAAACGTAGGGCTTGTTAAAAGGACCGTCAACACCGACTTTAGAATCAACCAGATGGACTGGCACCAAACC
>BLSH010356911.1:23236-34086 GCA_018402905.1 Glandirana rugosa | reverse complement strand
TAGAGCACGATCGTAGCGATCGTTGTTCTATGCAGAGCTTGATCTGCAACTCAAAGCAGCGGTATGTGAAATCTCTAATTTCTGCTATCTGTCCTCAGAGCAACAGCACAGACAGCAGTAGTAAAGTAATCTATCTCAGGATGCAGGATCAGGTCTTAAAATGTCTCAAATCTGTCCCTCACGCAGTCAGCTACCTTTCCCTACACTAACCCAAGGAGCATGTGACTGCAGCACTGTGACTCCAGCTTATAAAGAGGCTGGGTCACATGATGCACCGGCCAATCACAGCCATGCCATTAGTAGGCATGGCTGTGATGGCTTCTAAGGGCAAACCAGTGAAACACTTGTTGATTGGCTGCCCTGCAGCTTCTCAACACGTGGAGTAAAATAGCAGAACCCCCGGACCGAACCCGAACGATTTTTGAAATGTCCGGGTCCGGGTCCGTGCCGCGGACACCCGAAAGTTCGGTACGGACCCGAACGTTACAGTCCGGGTCCGCTCAACACTAGTTAAGACCCATACTAATTTTTGCTCCACAAGTACAGGCAAACAACATATGATTAAACAATTTATTACATGTGACACCACTTATGTGGTGTATGTACTTCGGTGCCCATGCGGGCTTATATATGTTGGACGCACTAAACGCCCTCTTAGAATTTGCATTGGTGAGCATGTAACCAATATAATTAAGGGGTTCAAATTCCATAGTGTTTCCTTACACTATAGAAAAGTTCACAACAGGGATCCATCCAGCTTACAATTTTGGGGGGTGGAAAAACTAGTTCCAAGCTGGAGGGGAGTTAACAAAGTAAGAGAAATCTCAAAGAAGGAGACCCGCTGGATTCATCTTTTGAGAACTTTTAACCCTGATGGGTTGAACATTGAGTAGGATCTGAATTGCTTTTTGAGTAACTCTTGAGCTATTCTTGACCCAACCAATGTTTGAAACTTGCTTATTTAAAGAAATATACATTGTTTTCACCCCGTTTCTGGGGACTATTGAGGGATCTAAAGAGATTTCCCTCATTGTTTAATGCAATATGGGGGACCTTGTTTTAATTGGTCGGCTGATAGTAGGCAAACCACACGATATGTCCATTGATGAATGCCTTAGGCCAAGTAATATGAGATCTACTGGAGTATGGGCTGTGAAGCCGAGCTTAGTTATATATTTACATTTTTTTCGTTTATATTTTCATAAAAAGTGAAAATGTTTTAATTTGGCTTTGTTTTAATTGTTAACTCTAACCCCATATTATTATATATTGTGTTGCTAAATGCCGTAATAATTAACTGTGAAGAGATATGTAAAGGCATGAAGACCCCCTACAAGCATGGCTCCATTAATTGATATATGGGGTAGAGTTAAGTGGGCTAAGTATAACATCCTATTCCCTTCGGGTGTTTAGTTTGTCCTTTATTCCCTATCTGTTTTCATTTTTCAATTTCGGTTGGGGTAGGAAGGGTTAAATGCACCGACGGACGTGATATGCATACGTGCATATACCAAAAAAATGGATGAGGAGGTGTCCCACGCCATCTAGTGGAACTTGGGAGCCGTTGCTTAAAGAGGAGTCGTTGCGTCTTATGGCCAGCCCCTGTGACCAAGTTGAAAGTGACGAAACACATCAGGGGAGTGGCCATACAACGACTCAGATGGACGGTTGGAGCTAGTGGAGACGCCGCGGAGATATGTGAGTGAGCGTCGGTCTGGCCCCGGTTATACACCACGCGATTATTTGGATCTGAATGGTTGTTGATTAACTTTTTACAAGTAAGCGCATTTTAATCGGAATAAAAGTCCTATTGTTTTAAATGATACATTATGAGAGTCTTTCTTTTTTACTCCCCTATGATATGAGTACTGGTCCTGAAGGGAACGCGGAGACAACAGTGAACTCTGTATATTTGACATGCTGATTGAACATAATACATCTGGTGAGCCTCAGTGTGTGTTATGTCTTCACATGGTGATATTGGTGGAGGAAGAAATGGACTTATGTGGACATTAATTGTTCATTTTATCAAGATTGGACTTTGAGCACATACACTTTATATGTTTATTGCAGTTTTTCATTTATCCAATTTTTTGCACTTTGTATTGATGTCAATTTATGATTATTTTATATACTGATGCACTTTATATTGTTATATTTTACATGTGTAGGGCTGCTGAAAACAAGGCTGTTTTAAGTTTTCATGCTATATAATGATTAATACAGCATGACAGCTCCTCTTTATGGAGACCCCAAATCTCTCCTCTACCTTTAGACGCAAAATATATATAAAAAAAAAGTTTTCTGATCTTTTGCTTTAAAAAAAAATGGCGTTGTTTACATGGGGTCAGAAACAAAAGTGACATCGCTCTGGTCCTGGTCCCAGAACTACCGATAGTCCAAGTAAGCCCGGAAACTGGTGGAAGGGGGGGGGGGGGCGACCTGTCACTCGGATCACTTTTAGCAGAAAATTTGGCGCCTGAGTGAAAAATGAATACCGTTTAGGCATCTAGCTGAAGCCATAGCTCTGGTATTAAACATCAAAATCATGATGTATTTTTCCAGTTAGGTGATTGGCAAGTGGCATGTGTAGCAATTGTATATGCTATATTATTATTATTATTATTATTAATTTTCTAATTTACTTATTTTTTAATAAAAGTGGAGTTACCCTTTTAACCATTTTTGTCTGTTTCTGACCCTGGTTGATATAGTACTATTTCTTGTGCAAATGTGTGTGTTTTTTTTTCTCCACATCTTCTACTTTCTACAAGCTATACAGAAAAAATGTAAAATAAAAAAGTTATATTTTGACTTTCACAATTTCTCTACTACCTTCAGTGATTTCAGTTAAGCACACTTACTTCTAGGGAATACCCATGACAGCTTTTGCTGTGATCTGTAATGACAATCCAGAGCTTTTAGCAACTACAGAGGTTTTCTGTGTATCTGTATTTGTCAGGCTGTGCATGAGTTTATTCTCCATTTGTTAAATCATTCCATTAAAGGATGTCTGGCTTGTGATGTTCTAATCTAAAAAGTCATAAAAACAGGAGCAAGAAAGCTAATATTAGTAATGTAAAGGTAATAAGGAATGACAGCTATGGATAAAACATGGAGCTGTCAAAGCATAATGGCCTAAATATGACACATGATATGATGGCGGAGATGGACTAAGTAAATGTCTCTTTGTATCTATGTATTGAACTTTAAATTTTATATTTATTCAAATTCTGCAGCTAATACTATTATTGTGTTCCGTGGTTTTGGATTTGGGTCTGAATTACCAGCAATGGCTTGATGATTAAGGTAGGCCAGTGTATAATCTTCAAAAAATATTGAAACTAGGTGAGTTATGTCTCATTTCGAAAAAATACATAAAAAGGTTAATTTTTATTTTTTACAGTGACTTTCATTTACCAACAAAAATCCTATAAATCTGTTCTTGTTAAATTTTTCTACTGATTTGTTTTTAGTGTATTTAGGCTAAGGTGAAAATGACCCAAGAAAATCAATTCTTGCCTGTTTTTACTGTACCTTTTTTGGTTTGCCATTTTTTTCAAAATTATATTGTCTATTTTCCTTTAGTTCTATTTAAATTACATTTTTAAATTTTCCCTCACATACTATAAAATAAAGGGCACTGTTGAGTTTTGTATACTTATTTTCTTTGTATTTTAGAGATCTGCCACCTTATCATGAAAGCTTGCCCAGAGAAATGACTTGCTGGTGCAAATAAAAAAAAAAAAAATCACATACTGTACTCAACTGTATTGTTACAAACTACATTATATATTAACTGAAACAACATTTTGTGGCACATTGAGGAAACATGGAGAAATGTAAAATAGGCCACTTTATATCAGTGTTGCCAACCGCCAGTAATTTTACTGGCAGCCAGTAAAAAACAGGCAATTTTCTCCTGCCAGTAAAAGGAAAAGGTTGCCAGTAAAAAATATGGCTGTGATGCTAGGCTCAGTCTGGAGCCGGTCAAGACCATTCGACTGCATGCAACACTGTGTTCGGTTGGAGGGTCTTGCGGAGGCAGTACCTGAGCATGTCATGTGATGTCATGGTGCAAGGGAGCCAAGCAGAGCAGGCAGAGCCTCGTGTGCGGGTTTGTGGTATCGGAGCAAGGCAGACTGGGAGCAGGACTGTCAGTGTTGTTTAGACTGGAGGAACCACCTGTGACTCAGGAGGGGACGTGTCGTGTCATTGAGGTCTCATCATCTGTGCTGCTGCACACTGCTGTCAGTGTCACTGTGAGGGTCAATTTCATGTGTGTCTCGCCCATTCTAATTTCTTGCCCTCCTAAGTCCTGTCCCTGGGCTACTTTCTTACTATATCGAAAATAAAATAAGAAAGATGTTTTTTGCCTTATTATCTACCTAAAATCATTTTGCTAATTGCATATTGTACTTGTTTGGAATACTAAAATTTGCACTTAAAACTGTAATTGTGTAACTTTTGGAAATGCAGGTAAAAATGTGGCTGTGGCAGTAAATTTTTGTCGTCATGTCAGTAAATTTCAATCTGGTAGGTTGGCAACACTGCTTTATATGTGTTCACTGCTTTGATACCTGGCTGGATAAGCACTTTATTTCTATGTGCTATGATGTACATACAATTACTAGTGATATTATGCGTTTTATCACATGTAGGAGCTTATATGTGCGGTTCCATGGCTTGACTATGTGCATGTGATACAAAAGGTTATACGTGGTTATACTTCTAGGGATAGTGTGGCTCATGTTTCAAACCAGGAACTTTTAAAAAAGGTGGTGGAGGGTGGATCAGAGGAAACTATTCCAGCAGAGGCATAGTGCAAGGAACCATGAAGGGCCCCCCTAACACCTGGTCTCTTTACAATGGTCCTGGGGTCCTTTACTCCCATTGCGGGGCCCTTAATTATGGTCCTACAGCAGGAACCTTTCCTGGCGTCCTGGATAGGGTTGCCACCTTTTCTTCAAGCCAAACCCGAAGACTTTAGCAGCACACAGCAAATTATTTTTTGCAGTATACACTATACATATATTTTGTGATTAAATAACAATTCTAATTGTATATATTTAATCACAAGAGCCCCCCCCCTTACATCCGAGTCTACAGAGTTTCCCATTTACATTTGAATATGCAGAGTTTGCCATTTACATCTGAATAGGCAGAGTTTCCCATTTACATCTGAATATGCAAAGTTTACATTTACATCTGAATATGCAGAGTTTACCATTTACATCTGAATATGCAGAATTTCCCATTTACATCTGAATATGCAGAGCTCCCTTACACTGTAAGGGGGTACTGTGCAGATTCTGATATAAGGGAGAACTCTGGGGACTTTGATTTAACCACTTGCCTACTGGGCACTTAAACCCCCCTCCTGCCCAGACCAATTTTCAGCTTTCAGCGCTGTCACACTTTGACTGCCAATTGCGTGGTAATGTGACACTGTACACACATTACATTTTTTGTCATTTTTCCCCACAAACCGAGCTTTCTTTTGGTGGTATTAAATCATTGCTGGATTTTTTATTTTTTGATTAAAAAAATTGAAAAAGACCGAAAAGTTTCATAGTTTGCTATAAATTTTTGAAAACCGATAATTTGCCTCTTTCATTGATGTGCGCTGATGAGGCTACACTGATGGGCACTGATAAGGTGGCACTGATGGATGGCACTGATGGGTGGCACTGATATGTGTCATTCATAGGTGGCACTGATGGGTGGCACTTATGGGCACTGGGAGGTGACACTGACAGGCAGCACTGATCGGTGGCACTGATGACGAGGCACTGATGGGCATTGATTGGCAGCACTGCTGGGCAAAGGTAGGTGGCACTGCTGGGCAAAGGTAGGTGGCACTGTGGGCACTGGTAGGTGGCACTGTGGGCACTGGTAGATGGCACTCGTGGGTAATGATAGGTGGCACTGGCAGGTGGCACTGGTGGGCATAGCCAATGCATCCGCAGCTTTCTGTGTGAGGGACCGATGTCTCTATGACAGAAGCCGGTGACAGGCTTTTTTGTCCCTCATGCTGTCAGCGCGTGGGGAAAAATAAAACCGATCACCGATCTTTTGTTTACATCACGTCATCATCTGTCATTGGCTGACAGCTGATCACGTGGTAAGGGGCCGGAACTCATAGACTCAGTGACCACAGAATGTGCGGTGCGTGTCCCCACAGGGACACGCAAACAACGCATGCTCAGGAGGACGTCTACTGACGGCTTCCCGGCAATGTAGATCCACGCTGCAGCCATCATTCAGCTATAGCGCAGATACGTAGTGGTTAAGGAAGAATAGTGAGAACTCTGATGTTAGGGGGAACACTGCAGACTCTGATGTAAAGGGGTCCCTGATAACTGGAGCCCCCACTTACATCATCGTTCACAGCATTCCTCTTTAATCAGTGTTCTCAGATCCCCTGTTACTTCAGAGTCTGCAGAATTTCCAACTTGCACTGTAAGGGCCCTTTCACACGTGCAAAGTGATCGGACCACCAATTGTTCTATATGGGGAGGCGGATGTAAACAGACATGTGTCCATTTACACCTGCCTGCATCTGATCCAATGAAAACAGACAGATTGGGATCCATTTACTATCCGTCTAGCGGATTGCATGACAGTCAGACCGGCCCATACAGAACAGTGTGCTGTGTCCATGTCTGCTCTGCACAAGTGGAGCAGACCTGGACCTGTCATCTGCCTGCTTAGCGGGGATCAGCGGAGAGATCCCCTGCTGAGCAGGCGGATCTGCTTGACAGAGTCCGCCCATGTGAAAGGGCCCTAAGGGGGAGCCTGTGGATTGTAATGTAAAGGGGAACTCTTATGTAAAGGGCGCTCTGGGAAACCTGATGTAAGCGGGTCTCTGCTCACCAAAGCCCCAACTTACTTTAGAGTCCCCCTTAACATTACAGTCCACAGAGCTCTCACTTACATTAGTGTGCTCAGAGGTTGGCAAGATAAAAGGAAGGGAGGGAATCTTCACTCACCATAGATGTAGGCTTGGGCCCTAGACTTCTGCCACTGTGGTCAGCAAGAAAGGCCTACTAGCCTGTGCTATACATACACATAGACTGGCAGAGAATGCTGGGGCTTGTAGTGCACCACACCAGGGGATCCCCAGTGGGCTGCTGTGTTGGTAGAGGGGTTAGGGTTGCCACCTGTCCAGAATTCACCCGAACAGTTCGGGTTTTGAATCATGTGTCCGGGTTTCAGTCCACCTGAAACCCGGACACATTATTCAAACAGGCATGTTGCTTGAAACAGGGCTTGACAGGAGGGTGAGGGGGCACTATGTGCGCCACATTTCTATTCTCTTTGGAGTGCCCAAAGGTGTCCCAGGTCTGTTACAATCCTATAGTACAGTGGTCTCCAAACTGCTGCCTGGGGGCCAGATGTGGCCCTTTTCTGGCCTTTATCCGGCCTATGGGGCACTGTTCCTCTGACTGACAATAATAATGGGCCACTATTCCCCACACTAATACCAACGATTGGGCATTGTTCCTCCTATTGACACCAGCAATGGGTGACTATGACTTCCACTGACATGAATGTCCACCCCTACTACAGTCTGACGGACAGTACTTGGCCCTTTGTTTAGAAAGTTTGAAGACCCCTGCTACAGTGTATACTTAAAAAAACGTACTGTGCGCCGCTACAGTATTCGGGTTTGGCGAAAAAGTGGCAACCCTAAGAGGGGCTCTGGAGGTGACAACACTCTCTCTTCAGTCCCCTCAATGACTGACCCACCTGTGTGCTGCTTTGTTTTTACCCACTGAGATGTTTGATTAGGAAGAAAGGCTGTTCTGGAGAGCTGTGGATCCCCTGTGGAGGGTGGCAGCACCCATGGTACATGCTGGCCTTCCCTCCACTATCTAGCTGCTGGCTGTTGGACTTTCCCTTTGAGAGGCATGGAGCTTCCAGGGATTAGAATGTGGGCATGGCTGTGGGTACACACAGGAGGAAGGAGGTGGGAAGAGGAGAATATCCTGCTCTCTCTATCTCTTTCTTCTCCTGTCCATGCGAGGAGGGGGGCTATCAGTGCATGGTCTGGGCAGTGTGAGCGAGAATGTAATAGACACTCTCTGCTCATAACTGCAGCCAGCAACCCTGGAACCACATCCCGGGCTTTTGGGCCCCCCCACAGGGCTCAGTCACAAGTGCGCGACTACCGCGACCCTGGTAGTTCCACCACTGTATTCCAGGCATTGAGCAAGGGTCAGAAGGTGCTACTGTCTGTGGTCAGTGTTAGAAGCGTTACTAGAGTACCTAAGACCAATGTATGTAGGCTGACAGAATACTACTGCAGCCTCAGAACAAACAAGAAGAAAATAAAATGAGATGGTACAAAATTAAAAGGCGTGTTCAAAAATGCTAGGAGTTTGGTGAATAAAATGGAAAAACTGGAACTAATGATACACGATGAAGATTCCAACTTTTGGTAGTATCAGAGATCTGGTTTGACAGGTCACATGATTGCCTGGTGACTGTCCAGGGGTATTCCCTGTATGAAAAGAAAAGGGTAGGTAGAAGAGGGGGAGGGGTGTGCATGGACATCAAGAGTGATTTGCTGGTGAATTCCCGAATTACAATAGTAACGAATTTAAACAAATCCGAAATGTTTTTTAATTTAGTCCGAAATTCAAATAGTTTTCGAATCGTATTCAAATTTTAATTTCAGATAAAATAGAATAGAAAATAAAGGAATAGAAAAGAAAAGAATGTAATAGAATAGAATAAAACAGAACAGAATACAAAATAAAAGAAATAAAAAAGAATAGAATAGAATAGAAAAAATATAACCATCTTCCAAAATTCTAATTTCTAATAGAATACATTTGATTTTGAATGGATTCGGAAATTGAAAACAAATTCCGAAAACGACTTAAACAAATTGAACTAAATACATATATATAAATAACGACTTGAAATGAGACAAAACTGTTTTTTCATTCTGCATACCTCTCACAGTTCGAGATGGCGGCAAGGCAGGGAAATATTATTTTTATAGAGAACTTCAATTATCCAGATATTGACTGGGCAGATTGAACTGCTCACTCATCTAAGACTCCATACACACTATCCAACTTTTGTTGTCAGATTTCCTTCAGATTTGCCAAAACCATGTAGTGCAAGGGCCTGTCTGATTACATACAAATGGTAGTCCTAAGGATTTTATGTAATCAAGGTTTGACCTCACATTATATGGTTTTGGTAAATCTGAAGGAAAAAAATCTACAGAAAATTGGATAGCGTGTATCCAGCTTAAGGCTTGTCATTTCTTGAATGTTTTGCAGGACAATTTGATGTGTCAATTGGTGGATGTCCCAACTAGAGACAAGACTCTGCTATATCTTCTAATTACAAACAACACAGAGCTCATGTGGAAGTAAAGGAATAGAGATCCCAGGATAATTATGTTTATCATAAATCATAGGAATAGAAGACATGAGGGTAAATCAAGAAAAGTACATTTCAAAAGAGCCAACTTTACTAAACTGAGCTCCATACCTCAAAACAGCCGGGGTATTCCAATGGGCAACAAATATGAAAGAACTAATGTTAAACCTGGTTGGGTAAATTTGAGTGTAAAAAGACAGAGAAAAAACTGTCCTTTAACCCTTATGCTGCCAGAGCCATTTTGCATTTTTTGCACACATGCTTAAAAATCATTTTAGGAGGATTACACAACACCCACAAATATTATATATTTTCTGAAAGCAGACACCCTAGAGAGTAAAATAGTGGTAGTTCCAATTTTTTATGTCACATGATATTACCGAAAAGGTCTAAGAAACACAAAGTTTCAGTAAAAAACACACTTACGTGAATTTTAAGGCAAGCTAATGCAATAAATTACCCACATTTTTGATAAAATATGAAAGATGAGGTTGCACCGAGTAAATAGATACCCAACATGCCAACCCTTAACTTTTTGTGCGCCCGTGAAATGGCGACAAACTTCAGTACCCTATATTTTCTATAGGTGATGCTTCAAAAGCCTCCTATAGATATCAGTTTAGTGTTATGGAGGAGGTTTTGTGTTAGTATTATTGCTCTCACTCCGGCATGCACGGCGATATGTAATGTGTATTGCAATCTATGTTTTCATGCATAGGCGCCCCGACGCATGCGTTTACATTCCTGCATGTGTATATGTGGGGGTGCCTAAAAACATTTTCAGGGGGGGTTTTATGTGCTTGGGTGTAACTTTTTTTACATTTTTTTTTTTTCATCACATAGGGGAGAAAAAGTCCCCTATGTGATGTTTTATTGGTGACATGTTCTCTTATTGAGCTATGCATGCCTCCCCTGTGCGCCACTAAATGTTTTTCAATGCAGATCGCATTGCAAAACATTATCTCCTGGCTGAGTTAGCCGGGGACATGGAGAGGTTGACCTGTTTTGTGAGTGGCCGAGCCGCGATTATGTCACTTCTGCGCATGTGTGCAGGAGCTGCCGCTTACGGCACAGGACTCTGAAGGAAAGGCCCGGGCGCACTGGTGATGTAGGCAGCTGCATCTACAGTAAATATCTCCTAAACGGTGCGCATTTATGAGCTATTTAAAGTATCGGTAAGCCTTATTATAGGCTTAACTATAGCTAAAATGTATGCATGGGAGTTTACTCCTACTTTAAGGACAGATTTAGTGTTGAGCGAACCCGGACTGTAACGTTCGGGTCCGTACCGAACTTTAGGGTGTCCGTGGCACGGACCCGGACCCGGACATTTCAAAAATCGTTCGGGTTCGGTATTCGCCGTCGAGGACGTGTGTACGCGTCTTCACTGTATTAGCGCCGAGCCGGTGAGTGTTTTGTCCAGTTGGAGAGGTACAGGGGCCGATTGA
>BLSH010356909.1:25354-45554 GCA_018402905.1 Glandirana rugosa | reverse complement strand
ATTGTTCATCTAGGAATGCTCGGACCTGACACCCATAATGTGGTCTTCTAAAATTTCCAATAAGTTTGATGCGTCACATGACCCTCTTCCTATTGAAAAAACAAAAGTTGGATTCAAAATGGCTGACTTCAAAATGGCCGCCATGGTCACCACCCATCTTGAAAAGTTTCCCCCCTCATATATACTAATGTGCCACAAACAGGAAGTTAATATCACCAACCATTCCCATTTTATTAAGGTGTATCCATATAAATGGCCCACCCTGTATACATATCAATGATACTACTAGGTTATCAATTATTATTAATATGTGCTTTTAGGGAGGTAGTTAGTTAATGTAGTGTGCAACTAAAGAGCTATACAGTGCTGTTATTTCATGCTACACTATATTGTCAAAAGTATTGGGATGCCTGCCTTTACACGCACATGAACTTTAATGGCATCCCAGTCTTAGCCCGTAGGGTTCAATATTGAGTTGGCACACCCTTTGCAGCTATAACAGCTTCGTCTCTTCTGGGAACGCTGTCCACAAAGTTTAGGAGTGTGTCTATGGGAATATTTGACCATTCTTCCAGAAGCACATTTGTGAGGTCAGGCACTGATGTTGGATGAGAAGGCCTGGCTCGCAGTCTCCCCTCTAATTCATATATGGGAGCCGCGATCACTCCCCTCCCCTCCCCCAGCCAGCCCAGCCCCCATACAGTTAGAACACACACAGGGAACACAGTTAACCCCTTAGAGTACCCCCTGCAGGTTAATCCCTTCCTTGCCAGTAACATTTATACAGTAATCAGTGCATTTTCATAGCACTGATCACTGTATAAATGCCAATGGTCCCAAAAAAGTGTCAAAATGGTCTGACATGTCCACCACAATATCACAGTCCCGATAAAAATCGCAGATCGCCGCCATTAATAGTAAAAAATAAAAAAAATAAAAACCCCATAAATTAATTCTCATCATTCGTAAACGCGGCAACTTTTGCACAAATCAATCAATATATGCCGATTGCGATTTTTTACCAAAAATATGAGAAAGAATATAAATCGGCCAAAACTGATGAAAAAAATAGGTTTTTTTTGTATTTTTTTTTGATATGTATTATAGCAAAAAGTAAGAAATAATGTTTTTTTTTGCAAAATTGTCGCTCTTTTTTTGTGTATAGGTGTATATATATATATATATATATATATAGAGAGAGAGAGAGAGAGAGAGAGAGAGAGATCAGAAATGATGCAGAGGTGATCAAATACCACCAAAAGAAAGCTCTATTTGTGGGGAAAAAAGGACGCAAATTTAGTTTGGGTACAACGTCACACGGCCGCGCAATTGTCAGTTAAATCGACGCAGTGCCGAATCACAAAAAGTGCTCTGGTCCTAAAGTGGGGAAACTAAACATAGAAAATACATACCAGACCCTTATCCTTAATGAGGATCTGGTATGGATGTCAAATGGAACCCCACAATAAATAAAAAAAAAAAAACATTCCCACTACGTGAATGAGTAAGGGGTAAATAACAATACATAGAAACTGGTAAGCATGACTAAAATAACTCTAACTTTGCTCTTATTTTGCTGTTCTGCATGCTTGTCTGGGTCCATGACACTGAGGCTGGATTATTTGCATTATGGTAAGGTAAGGTCATATGCAGGTATTACCGTAACTCACAGCAATTAACATACCTTGGTTAATTAAAGTGCACTTCATTTTAAATGACACCCCAACACATGTTCCAATGCACCATAACAGATGTGAGTTTAGTTGAAAAAGCAAAAGGTGCAGGTGCATCAATAGGTCATTTTCAAAATTAATGGGCTTGTTTATCAAATGCAAATTAATCTGCAACATAACATTAATGCCCATGTTAGTTACTATTGCTGGACTATATATTTATATTTTTTGGATGGCTTTAAAAATATAAACCCTAACATAAAACTATTACAATCCTTTTTGACAGCATTACAAATATTTTTAAAGAATATCATAATTAAATATTGAACAACTTTTACATGCTTTATGAAAGACAAATCCTCTTTTTTAAAATAAAATACAATATACTTTTGTGGTAATAAATGCACGTGTCACGTCCACATGTATGTGACCCTGTCTGAATTCCTTTCAACCCATCTGAAAAATAAATCACAGATGTACTTTGAATTCATTACAGTGCATATTGCTTCAAACACATTTTAACGAAGAACATCAAAGACCCACCTTCTTTACTTCCATTAAAGCTAATTTTGTGAAACCTAATTTAAAATCTAGTTACTACTGAAGAATATTTTATTCTTTACAATTTATTCCATTGCTGATCATTCAATTGATCGACAACAGAACAAAGTTTGATAACCTATTTATATTATTAATATTCTATTTCCATTAGAATGTATCTGACTTTTCACCACAGCACAAGTTGGATCTCTAATACAGTTTATAGAAATACTGTACAACAACACCCATTAATACTGCAACATTGTGGTTATTTATTGTATACATATCAGTTTTTCCTCATAATATTTTGTAAACAATACATTTGATTAGTTCTTATATTTAAAGGAAACTCTTTAAAGTGTAATGCTGCCTGGGGGCGTGGTTTCCGCATGTCGCCGAGAGGATGTGTTTAGTGAGAGCTCCGACTGAAAGCAGGCCTTCACTCCTCTGATGATGCCATCCAAGGGCTCAATTGCCCGCAACAGCACCAGCAAGAGGTCGGGGAAGAGTGCGGCCTCAAAGCTGGCCACTTTAGGCTCAATTCAGAGCTTCCTAGCCGCGGAGCAGGTCGGGCCTACACCGCTGCGTGGTAAGGCCAGAGCCGCGCGTTCCAGTCGCTCCCCCTCCGCTCGCACAGCCTCCTACCGCGGCTGCTCACCGTCCTCTTCTGAGGGGTCAGAACTAATGGAGGACCTGGGTTCCCCAGCAGGATCTGCTCTGACATCCCTGATGAGCGGATTCAAAGTAGAAATAGCCTACATGTTGCGTAGCTTCGAAAAAGCCATGAAAATAGAATTCTCAGCTGTGAGAGCGGACATGGCCCACCTGCTCACACGCGTTGAGGAGATGGAAAAGCGTCAGGACATACAAGACTAGGCGATCAAGACTACAGGCAATCACACGCCGTGCCACTTTGTATAAGCTGGAAGATATTGAAAAAAGAATTCGCAGGAACAATCTGCACATAAGGGGCCTCCCCAAAGCGACAAAGGACGACGACCTGGAACCCACGATCCGAGGCATCCTAAACACCATTCTAGGTAAGCCGGTGACTGAGACATTATAATTTGACAGAGTCTATCGGGCTCTGTGTCCCCGCAACCTTAATGCCGACTTGCCTAGGGATGTAATATGTCGCCTCCATTATTATGAAGAGAAAAACGATATCATGATCAAACTCCGTGGTTCTTCGGACATTGACTTTTATGGTGCTAAACTAACCATCTACCCTGATCTCTCCAAAGAAACTCTGGAAAGGCGCCGGGTGTCCAGGACTCTGCTAGAACAGCTACGAGCGGATGGTGCAAAATATAAATGGGGTTTCCCCGCATGCCACCAAAAATGGTCGCTCCTCCACACTGAGGTTCCCGGAAGATCTCCCAGCCTTCTCAAAGGATCTCAACATGGCCCCTGTGGAGCTGCCTGGCTGGAAGGATCACATCCCCGTCTTCCAGGCCATTCCTGAATCTTACTGGCACTGGACTCCCTCTAAGAGGAAACGTACTGCGTCTCCAGGATCATCCTCAAAGAAAAATGGGTGAGAACCCTTCTGCTCCTCAAGCCCTACTTTACTACCCTGTAGCCTGAATGGAGCCCCCTAACATCACTGTTACAAATACTGTTACTGGTTTCTCCCCACAGTTTCTCCCCTCTGGGGAGGATGTATATGGCTCTATAAACATTTAGCTGCGCTGGCCTTTAGTCATCATGCCCCTTGCCCATTACATCTTATTTTCATGTCTGTTTCCCGGTTTCATTGTTTTTTACCTTGCAAACTGTACCCTGTTAGAGGTACTATGGTATACATTGTTCATAGTGTAACTTGTTCATGGCCTTGCTGAGGTGGTTTATGTCGCCATTTGGACTATATGTTTTTGTCCTTAGTGGTAAGCCCTTCCCCTTGGGGTCGGCCTGACTGGGAGGCCAGGGACCGCTGGCGGCGGCTTTGTCACTGGAGGGTTGCCGGTTGGCCTGGCCCTGTCATCCCTTACGGGACCACCGCAGTTTTCTGCATGTCTTCTCATTAACCCACAATACCATTTTACATTACTGTTGTGTTTTACTCTGTTATGTATTTGACCTCTCCTTCTTCTCTTACCCTTTCTCTACCTCTTTCTACCCTTTCTTCTTCACTAAACTTTTTTCTTGCTGGCAGGGATAGTTGAGTGACCCGAGTGGAGACGCACTGCCGCCCTCATGACCAACTTGAATGTTCTCACTTATAATGTGAGAGGGCTTAATGTTGCTGCAAAAAGGCACCAGGTCTTACATGAATTAAAAAGAGCCTCCTGCTCTATTGCATTTTTGCAGGAAACTCATTTGACCCATACTAACAATGTCAAACTTTTCTCCCCTCATTTTCCACTCTGGTATTACAGCCTCTCGGACATGAACAAGGCCAAAGCAATTGCAATTGGGCTCGGCAAGTGTGTCTCCTTTCGACTCACTACAATGGAAGCGGATGATCATGGTAGGTACCTTTTCTTAAGAGGGTCAATAGGGAATACCCCATGCACTCTGGCCAACATTTATTTTCCAAATGCAAACCAATCCGCTTTTCTATCCCAGGTGTTAACGAGGTTAGCCAACTTTGCCGAGGGATTGACCATTCTAGCAGGGGGACATCAACATGCCCCTCAACTCCATCATGGACACTTCCTCAGGCAGTTCTACGATTACCTTCATACGTTTATTATACATCAAAAAAATGACTCCATGATTCACAACTCATGGATGCCTGGCGATTGCTCCACCATAAAGAATGGGATTATACTTATTTCTCAAAAACCCATAATGTATATTCCCCTATTTCATAGATCACTTTCACCTGCCCCTCCTAAGCACTGCTTCCATTGGCACGCCAACCCTCTCCAACCATGCCCCTGTGACAGTTCAATTGTCTTTTCCTTCCCTCCCGGCACATACTAATAACTGGAAATGAAATGACTCGCTCCTAGCCAATCCAGTGGATGTGGCCCTCGTCTCAAAATCGATAGAACAATTTTTTAAAGAAAACACTGATCCAGGAGCTTCCCAATCATTAGTGTGGGAAGCCCACAAGGCCACTGTTGGAGGAACACTTATGGAATTGGGGGCTAGGAAAAAGAGGGAATACAACATAGACCTTAGAAACAAGCTGAAAGAGGTCACAGAATTAGAATGACAACACAAACTTTCCCTGTACCCGTCGCACCTGGCGGTGCTTTCTCTACAGCGGGAATAACTTAAAAATCTCTTACATGCAGACATGAACAGGAAATATCACTCAGTAGCCCAAAAAATCTATGAGTGGGGTAATAAGCCTGCTAAACAACTCACACGCTCCCTACATGCCAAAAAACTGCAAATTTTATTTCCAAAATTAAACTCCCTGGTGGAGAGATGGCTTACAGTTCACAACAAATTGCAGCTGCATTCAGAGATTTTTATTTGGATCTGTATAATGTGAAAAGTGACCTGGGCCATCTGTTCCCTGGGGAAAGACATAAAAAAATACTTGACTTCCTCGGTAACTCACAGACACCAAAAATCCCCCTAGACACTCTTAAAACTTTGGAATCAGACTTTAAACTGGAAGAATTTCAATTGGCTTTAAAATCAATGCCATCTGGTAAAGCTCCTGGTCCAGATGGGTATACTGCCCTTTACTATAAAAAGTTCAACGATGTTTTGCTGCCCAAACTAACTAATTATGCCAATTCTATCTCATCCCATATGGCCCTTCCCCCGGAATCACTCTCAGCACACATCACAGTAATACCCAAACCAAACAAGAACCCCATTTCATTGTTAAATGTGGATGTGAAACTCCTCGCTAAGGTAATGGCCAATAGACTGCTTCCCCTTCTCCCTAAATGGATCTCAGCCAATCAATCAGGTTTTATACCGGGTAGAGAGGCCAGGGATAACTCCTTGCATACTCTTTCCCTGATTCACTTTGTCCGTAGATGCGCCCAGCCCACCCTGCTTTTGTCAACCGATGCCAAAAAGGTGTTTGATAGTGTGCACTGAGCCTATCTCCGTCTGACTCTACAACACTTTGGACTTGGCCCCCGGATGCTGGACAGGATCTTTTCTATGTATTCCCAACCGACAGTGAGGGTCAGGGTGAATGGGCTATTGAGTGAGCCTTTTTCCCTGGGGAATGGCACTAGGCAGGGGTGCCCATTGTCGTCCCTCCTGTTCGCCATTTCTCTGGAACCATTCTTTGCCTCTATCAGAAGCAATCCTTATATCCACAGGATAAAAGTGGGCCCCAAATCCCATAAATACGCTTCATACGCAGACGACATCCTTTTTTATATTCAGCAGCCCCGTATCTCCCTGCCCAACCTTATGTCCACCTTACAAGAATTCCAAACCCTGTCCAACTTTAAAATCAATTTGTCCAAATCGGAAATACTAAATATTAATGTCCCCCAATCTGTAGCTCAATCTTTAAAACCCAGCCTCCTGTTCCGCTGGCCGTCGGCTACCTTGAAATACCTGGGCATCCATTTGGCCCCGCATCTTCACTCGTTATTCAGATGTAACTATATTCCCTTGTTGAACACCATTAAAAAAGATCTTAGATCTTGGTCCCATTAGTCCCACTCCTGGCTGGGAAAGATAAATGTGATCAAGATGAACATCCTCCCTTGTATCCTTTTTCTTTTCCAGATGATACCAATGGGGAATCCACCAGGTTTTTTCACCTTACTCCAAGCCATGATCTCCCACATGTATAATGGGGAAGACACCCCAGAATCTCTAGAGCCATGCTTTTTCGCTCCAAGGGATCTGGGGGTCTGGCTCTCCCAGACTTGAAAATATATTACTATGCTATTGTCTTGTGCAGAATCTCAGATTGGAAATATTGCAGAGAATGTAAATTATGGGTCCGATTAGAACATAAACTAAGTGGTAGAGCGCTTGATACTATCCCATGGATCCCACCTGTGTTTAGAACTCTCTAACCTTTAGCCTCTACTCTGATGATTTCCACACTGTCCTCCTGGGATGTACTCCACAAAAAACTCTCTTGGCCTTACAACTCCCCTCTCATGCCCTTAACAAATCACGACTATTTCCTTCCGGGTAAGATGGATAAGGGCTTCAATGCCTGGGCTCCTGAAGGACATCTTCACTTATACCATGTGCTGCAAACTGGCTCTCTCAAGACTTTACAAACCATTGTTGGATCAACAACAGTCACTTTTATGGACCACTGGAGATATTCCCAGCTTAAGCAATTCACTCAGACTTTACCACAACCACTAAGATCTGTTAGAGAGTTGACAGCCATTGAGGCCATACTCAATCCAAGGGACCCTCCAACACACACAACATCCCAATTCTACAAAGCACTCATCTCTTTGCAACAGAGTACCTTAAACATTGGGAAGCCGAGCTGGGCTCCCTCCTACCAGACACTCAAAAAGTGTTAGCCCTTAACCACACCTCCTCCATCTCTTCAAAGAGGGCCGAAACAAACTATAAACTGCTTGCAAGGTGGTATTACACACCATCCAAAATGCACCATATATTCCCCACTAACTCTGCTCTCTGCTAGAGGAATTGTTGTCAAGTGGCCTCGCACGCACATTTATGGTGGCGTTGTCCACTCATACGGCCCTATTAGTAGGAAATCATCAGACTCATCAACCTAATTACAGGGTCTGCCCTCCCACTGGAACCTTGGACTATACTTTTTCATAACACTTTGAAATCTACAGGTCAATACAAACGCTCTATGACCCCACACTTCCTGAATGCAGCTAAGGCCCTTATTCCATCTCTTTGGAATCAACCCCAGGAACTTACATATCTATTGAGAGGGGAATCTAGTAAGCATACCAAAACATGGGCCACCTGGTTCGAATTTAAGGCCACGTCTGAATATAAGGGCATCATCTCATGCCCTGATACGGTGGCTATGGGAGGCTGCTCGCCAATAGGCCCCCTCTTCAATAGGCTCTTAGTTCTGTGCCACATTCCGTACTCAATTGTTAAGTTGTTTGTTATGATGATTGCCATTCCCTGCCAGACTGGAATTCTCTAGACTGCTTTACAGCTTCTCTACTTGTTTCTCTCTCCTTTACCCTTTTTTCTCTTCCTTTTCCTTTTTCTTCCTTTTCTCCTTCCCTAGTCTCTAACCCTCTTCCTTCTATTATTGATGTGAAATGTGAACATCTCGGGATTTACCTTTAGATATGCTACAAATCAGACTTCTATTGCATGCTGGACGATTGACTTGATTCCAGATGTTGTTTCTGTGTATTGTTGACTGCTTTGATGCCACTAAATAAACAAATATTAAAAAAAAAAGTGTAATGCTGCCTAATACGGAAAACACCAGCTGCTATCCTCTTTCCAGGATATGTAAGGCTATATTATGTGCACTTTGAACCAGATGTCATAAACTGATTTTAGTGTTCACGTGGACTTCTATTTCTACTATAGATAGATGAGCCAAAGTCAAGCAACTGTTTTTAGATGAGCTGCCTATCTATGTAGCAAGTTTGCTTCACAAATGCAAAGTTCACCTGCTCACTTCCTGTTCTGCGTATGTAACAAGACGTATGCACAGTTTCAACTATAGCAGCAGCCTTTCTATTAAAGCTAGTATGCCTACTGGTACTTGGCTGCCCCTGGACTTAAGGTGCAGAACTCTAATAGCAAGCCTAGGCTTTTCTAACAACCCTCAGGGAGTAAGAGAGTGTCAGATAGCTCCATGAAACCAAAGGGCACCATATACATGAGGGCCCAGGACTAATGACTGTCAGGATGCCAGGCATGGAGCAGTCAGGCAGTAAGCAGAGGGAGAGTCCATTACTCAAGCATGGGTAAGGGCTGGTGACAGCCAGCAATGAATCTGTTATCTAAGCAAGGATCTGGACAGGTGACAATCAGAGAGTAATCCAGTGTTGCCAACTCCCCAAAGTGAAATTTACTGGCAGGATGCAAAAATTCGCAAACAGCACCATTTTTTTTACTGACAAATATCATGAAATTTGCTGGCAGAGCCACATTTTTTACTGAGACTGCAAAAAAAGTACCTAAAATGACAGTTTTCATTGCTAAACAGTGCAAATATCAATACATAACTATAAACACATAGCTAGTGCTATTAGCAATGTATTTAAGTTAAACAAAAGTCAAAAAACATATTTCTCCATTGACAAGAAGGTCAGGTTACTATAACCCAGCCAGCACAGAGTTCCCCCTTACATCAGAGTCTGCAGAATTCCACCTTACAGTGAACGGGAGCTCTTATATAAAGGGGAAAGCTGCAGATCATGATCTAAGGGGGAACTCTAATGTAAAGGGGGGCTCTGGTGACTAGAAACCACCTTCTGCAGATTGGATACACTAAGTTAAGGGGGAGGGTTACTAATATAGGTGAGAACCTTTATATCAGTGCCCCCTTACATTAGCAACCTCACCCCCTCAGACTGGCCTGGTGGTACTGTCACTGACATCCTCCCAGGTGCACCGTGCAGACGGCTCCAGCTTGGCGGCTCTATGACCCCTATCCTGGCGGCGCTCCCATTCTTGACTCCTCTCTAAATTCCCCCATAGAGACTGCAGACATGATAAAATACAAGAGATGGTCAGAAACTGTGGACATGATACAGTAGGTGGACAGAGACTGTGGACATGATCCAGGAGGTGGACAGAGGCTGCAGACATTATACAGGAGGTGTACAGAGGCTGCAGACAGGATACAGGAGGTGGACAGAGGCTGCAGATATTATACAGGAGGTGGACAGAGGCTGCAGACATTATACAGGGGGAGGAAAGAGGCTGCAGACATTATACAGGAGGTGGACAGAGGCTGTGGACATTATACAGGAGGTGGACAAAGGCTGTGGACATTATACAGGAGGTGGACAGAGGCTGCGGACATTATACAGGAGGTGGACAGAGGCTGTGGATATTATACAGAAGGTGGACAGAGGCTGTGGACATTATACAGGAGCTGGACAGAGGCTGTGGACATTATACCGGAGGTGCATAGAGGATGCAGATATTATACAGGAGGTGGACAGAGGCTGTGGACATTATACAGGAGGTGGACAGAGGCTGCGGACATTATACAGGAGGTGGACAGAGGCTGCGGACATTATACAGAAGGTGGACAGAGGCTGTGGACATTATATAGGAGGTGGACAGAGGCTGCGGAAATTATACTGGAGGTGGACAGAGGCTGCGAATATTATACAATAGTTGGACAGAGACTGCGGACATTATACAGGAAGTGGACAGAGGCTGCAGATATTATACAGGAGCTGGACAGAGGCTGCAGACATGATAGTTTCCTCCTCACCCCCTCACAGTAGCTTCCTCCTCTGTCCACCTTCATATTACCTCTCCACAATCAGTGTGTCCTCCTCCTGTGCCCCTTTCACCTGTCCAAAGGGCAGCACATCAGTGTCCTTCTCTGTCCCTTGATGGCTTCACTCCCCCCCAGTAATGTCCTCCTCTGCCCCCTTTTTGCTATCCCCCACACACAGTGTCAGTCACTCTCTCCTCACCCCTGCTGGGCTCCTCCTCTGCTGGGGTGAGTGAACGAGGCTCCAGCCACTGCGGCACCACCAAGAATGAGTGAACTTGGAACTCTGGCAGCTGACTTCTATTTAAAAATGATGCCAGGTGGCGCCGTCATGTTACTGCGCATGTGCCGCCCCGCCATGTGTGTACGAGCTTTCCAGAGTCCTGCCGGTTTCAGAACGGTGCATGTGCAGTTCCGTGGTCGGCTCGCTGACATCTTTTTTACAGGCACCGCTGCCCATTACGGACATTTACGGGCACCCTAAAAATGGGCTTGTTTTTACAGGCTGCCCGTAAATTTACTGGAGGTTGGCAACACTGGAGTAATCCATTATCCAAACAAAGGGGTCAGCAACAAGAGAATCCAGTGATGACAAGGAAACATTTACAGGAACATTCAAGGTGAGGGTACAGAGGCCAGGTAGAGAATGCTGTTACAAGCCCAGAGCCTTGAGATTGTAATGCTCAAATAAAGCTTCACAGTGCAGCAGCAATCAGTGCAATCAGAGGGGAAAGAATAGGACAGCCAGTGCCAAGCCAGTCATTAATAACAAAGATGCATTCTGTTGATGACCAGTCAGTACAGGCTCTATTGCCTAGGAACTCTCAATCTTCAGGCCAGAAAGGAAAGAGTAACTGAGTGGTGGCTGCAGAGACAGAGGCAAAAAGGGTGGCTGCAGCTTTCAGTAGAGAGGCAGTGATAGGGGCTGGAGTTGGAGGGTCTAATGCCTAGTACACACAATGAGAAGATTGATGAGATGATCGTCCATTTATTATTTTTTTTGCATGCTAGTCTCAGTTGTAAAACTAATAGGTTACTAGGATTATGAAAATTCTCGTAGTACAGAATACAACTTCCCGATATGATGAAATGTATTGTATGGTATTTCAATGTATTATTTCATTTCCGAGCATGCACGGTCTTGGTCACACCATTTTTTTTGGATCAATACTCTACTGATTAAACAAAAATTGTTTGTTGTGTTATTGTACGAGAAACATTTTTGTGCTTGTACCTTTGGAATAATTTTGCATGAACTGTTGTGATCAGCTATTGAAAGCTGTATACTAACGATCAGATGATAGGATGATGACTCCAAAAGTGGTATTTTTCATCCAATTTTCTTATCGCGTGTACTAGGCACACTAGCAATAGTACTAGGCTCTTAATAATAGGGTAATCAGTCAACAGTAGCTCCAGACTAGAGGTTCTTGAATCAAATCAAACGTCACTCCAATTAGTGCAATTCAGATCCACTTTGAGGGCTAGTGTTTGTCACACAACTCAATAAATGAGCAAAATGTGCTATTATTCTGTTTTAATTCTTTAGCCAGAAAAATATAATGGAGCATCACTGTTTAGGTGGGATGCACTGGTCATCACTTAGGAAGTACTACAGCATTAGGCATGGCAGTTAATGATTAAATAAATACTTCTCTTACACAGAAATAAATATATTAACACAGACTATTATATGCAGATGTCAACTTTTATCTATTGAAAATTGTTTTCTGTAAAAGGACTGTACTGTATAAACAATGCTCTAAATTCCTTTGTGTGGTAATTTTACGCTTTGGTCATATAAATGCTATCTTCCTCTATGAAGTATACTGGAGAAGGGAATTGGGCAGAAGGCAACATCAGCACACCATCTCTTTTCTGCTGGTCTTAAACTCACAGCAGTGGTATGAGCATGTATTACTGCTGTAAGTAGAGTGAAAGGGGGAACTAACATCACCATGCAGGCATGTATTCAGGTGGTGGAGTTGTGGGGAAAAACCTTAAAATGCTGTAGAACTAGAGTTGAGCAAACCCGGACTGTACCGAACTTTTGGGTGTCCAGGACCCGGACCCGAACCTGGACTTTTCAAAAAAAGTCCGGGTTCGGGTTCTGGTATTTTATTCCACGTGTTGAAAAGCTGCCAAGGGCAGCCAATCAACAAGTGTTCCACTGGTCTTCCCTAGAAGCCATCACAGACATGCCTACTAATGGCATGGCTGTGATTGGCCAGTGCACCATGTGACCCAGCCTCTATATGGGGCTGGAGTCACCGTGCTGCATGTCATATGTTCTCAGGATAGTTTAGGGAGAGGATGCTGCTGGCTCTGTGAGGGACAAATTGCAGAACATCTCATCCTGCATTACTGAAGGACCTGATTGTGGAATAGGGAGAGATACTAGTGCTGGTGCTTTGAGGGACAGATTGCAGACCTCATCCTGCTGCACAGAACAATCTGACTGGACTAGGTAGAGTCTGTTGCTTTAAGGGAAAGAATATTCTTCTAAAATCATGATCAAGTTGTACAGGGAAAGGTTTCAGCTGTTGCTTTAAGGGAAAGATTATTCTTCTAAAATCATCATCAAGTTGTACAGGGAAAGGTTCCAGCTGTTGCTTTTAGGGAAAGATTATTCTTCTAAAATCATCATCAAGTTGTACAGGGAAAGGTTCCAGCTGTTGCTTTAAGGGAAAGATTACCGTTCTAAAATCATCATCAAGTTGTACAGGGAAAGGTTCCAGCTGTTGCTTTAAGGGAAATATTACTGTTCTAAAATAATCTCCAAAGTGTGTGGGAAAAGCCTATTGCAGCCGCATAGAGCCATATTACTGTTCTAAAATAATTTCCAAAGTGTGTGGGAAAAGTCTATTGCAGCCGTATAGAGCCATATTACTGTTCTAAAATCATCTTCAAAGTGTGTGGGAAAAGTCTATTGCAGCCGCACAGAGCCATATTACTGTTATAAAATCATCTATAAAGTGTGTGGGAAAAGCCTATTGCAGCTGCATAGAGCCATATTACTGTTTTAAAATCATCTGCAAAGTGTATGGGAAAAGTCTATTGCAGCCGCATAGAGTAATATTACTGTTCTAAAATCAGACCCTTACACCCATTTTCCTTCCTTTTGCAGACCTCTAGGACTTTCCAGGACTTTGTTACAGCCATTTTTGTGCCTAAAAGTTCAGGTCCCCATTGATTTCAATGGGGTTCGGGGTCTGGGTCAAAGTTCGGGTCAAGTCCGGACCCGAACCCAGACTTTGTCCCGAAGTTCGGCTGAACCTGCCGAACCCGAACTTCCAGAGGTTCGATCAACTCTATGTATAACAAGTCCCAAGCACCGTCTACAAGAGAGAGTACAATAAAATGGCAAGTTTAAATGGTATGTTGAATAGCAAAGAAAACGAGAGAATGAACTAAAAGCTTTAACCAATCTGGCCATGCCTATTAACCTTCCTATACCTCAATGGGAAGCTCTTAGGTCAGCTTAAAATGTCTCCCATTTCCTCAAATAGCCCAATGGAATAATAATATTTCCAAAGTTCCCTGGATCAAGTTTGAGAGTAATTCTATCCAGCACTTTTTTCTTTTATGTGTATTAAAACACATCTATCTCATACTTTGAAATCACGCTTACCCCAAGAATACATTTCCTATTTAGTCAAAATGCCCCTCTATTACTGTATATCCAAACTTTGGAAAACATTCACGTCGTGGAGTACTTATCATATTTCCTTCCTGGGAAGAGTCACTGCCATAAAAAATGAACCATTCTTCCAAAGTTACTTAGGGCTCCCAATCAAACTCTCAAGAACATTTTTGGACTCCCTCCATTCTGAAATTAACACATTTATCTGGCCAAACTCAGACCCTAGTTTGGCAAGACCAACTTTATCAGGCCCATGCTAACAGAGGTTTGGGTCCACAAATTTTGCTATTCTGCTTAGTCTCCCATTTCCTCAAATAGCCCAGTGGAATAATAATATTTCCAAAGTTCCCTGGATCAAGTTTGAGAGTAATTCTATCCAGCACTTTTACCTTCCAGACATACTTTGGTCTAAGTCAGTCCCAGCAAAAGATATAGCACTTGTCAACACTTTAGCCACTCAATCCCTTAACCCTTTCACTGCCAGGCTCCTGTACTCCACTTTTAAACTCAGGTGGCCAGACCATATTTGCAATTGTTTCATTATTTTTCCCTTACAGCTTTCAAAGTTTTATAAGACCCCACAAACCATACATTTTCTGAAAGCACATGACCTTTCAAACACAAAGAAGGTCCTACTGATTTTAAAGGCCTGCATTATTTGTAAAAATGTTTATCAAAACATTATTTTTGCTAAAAAATACACTAAAATAATAATTATTAGTAGATACATACACAGTATATTTTCCAAAATTTCTGCTACATTTCTTTTTTTAACCACTTCAGCCCTGGAAGGATTTCCCCCTTTAGGATCAGAGCACTTTTTGTGGTTTGGCACCGTGCCGCTTTAACTAACAATTGGGCAGTCATGCGATGTTGTACCCAAATGAAATTTGCGTCGTTTTTTTTTCCACAAATAGAGCTTTCTTTTGGTGGTATTTGATCACCTCTGTGTCATTTCTGATCGCCGCTATAAACAAAAAAAGATTTATATTCTTCCTCATATTTTTGTTAAAAAAAAATCACAATCAGCGTTTATTGATTGGTTTGCGCAAAAGTTGCTGCGTTTAAGGATGATGAGAATTAATTTCTGGGGTTTTTATTTTTTAAAAATTTTTTACTAGTAATGGCGGTGATCTGCAATTTTTAGCGGTACTGCGATATTGCAGCGGACATGTCGGACCATTTTGACACTTTTTTGGGACCATTGGCATTTATACAACGATCAGTGCTATAAAAATGCACTGATTACTGTGTAAATGTCATTGGCAGTGAAGGGGTTAACCTGCAGGGGGAGATCTAGGGGTTTAATATGTTCCCTGGGCATGTTATAACTGTGAGGGGGGGCTGGGCTACCTTGGGCATAAGAGATCTAACTGATCCCAGTGACAGGGATCAGTAGATCTCCTATGCCCACACTGACAGAGCGGGGAACTGCTGTGTTTACATCGGCGGTTCCCCGCTCTTTGGCTCTGGCAGCTCATTGCGGCTCGCTGGCGGACATCAGGTCCGCCTAGCTGCGGGCACACTCCTCTGGAGTAGGCCAGTGCACGCACGTGCCCCCCTAGCTGCCACTCCGCAAATAGCCGTTTATTTACGGCGATCTGCAGGACACATACACACTGCCGTCGTAAATATACGGTAGGCAGTGTGGAAGTGGTTAATAAATCTTTTTATTTGTTCTTAATGATACAAGCCAAAAAAGAATACATGGACATTGACAACCATACATGTACAAGACTACTTATAGACAAAACACACAAAATACACATCAGCACTACCTGAACCCCCCTGCCCGGATCTTATTTCCCCACCTTCGTACCTTTTTCATTCATCATATGTTCACAGGTCTCCTATCAACCCTGAGTAGAGCTAATACAGCAACTCTACTTTTACCAAAAGAGTGGACCACCTTTATATTAGGAGATAACCTAAGGCTTTTCAGATATAATTGTAGCCGTACTATGTTTGGCCAACTATTTTCCCCAAATATTATTGTATTTATAGATGCAGCCCCTATTCATATAGGTATACCTACATAATGGTATATTTCTATTGACCAGCTGTTTCCAAAACGAAAGGGTAATGGCTGGCTATTTTTTCCAATGGAGGGCAATGGCCTTCCTAGCATAGAATAATGCTATATTGACAAAAATCTGATCTGCCTTTGTATGGAAATCACCTTTCACCAAGCCCAGCAAACACACATGCATTTTGACCTGTAAGGGGGTTGAGATAATGACATTTAACAGTGTGATCACCTCTGTCCAAAAGGCCACTATATATCTACAAGTCGAGAAGATATGTGGGAAATCCCGCCAACAACCAGCTGGAACCCTGGGGTCCATCGTGTGTAGGCAATGTGGTGTAAGATAGGCTCTATGGACCTATTTAAATTGGACCAATCAGTCTCTCAAAGACACCAGACAGCTGAATGGGAGTTCCCACACATCTTCCCAATCCTGATCATCCAGTTCTGGTATGTCCCGCTGCCATTTGGATTTTAGGCCAACCAACCCCAGAAGAGAGGTTGCAATGAGGTGAGTATATAGTCTGTAGTCTTGATGTGGGCTTCTCAGAACAAGTCATCTGAAGCAACACCTCCAAACTGGACTGTTCGATCAGTGGGCCCTCCTGTAAAAACTGTGCATGGAAAGCATGGGAGATTTGAAGTATCTCAAGCAATAGGAGGCGGGGATTTGAAATGTTGCTTCAAGCTGAGAAAAAGTGATAAGTCTCTTTTCTATAATTACATGAGAGACCTGCCTAACCCCATGCTTAGTCCATGCTGTGGGATCTGGTAGTTTATTAAACTGCTGAAGAGTGGGGTTTAGCCATAGGGGTGCATTGGGAGAAAAAGCCTTCTTGGGATAATGTTCACATCTAAGGCCAGCCTCCCATGCCCGTACTGTATTCACCATTGGGGCTGTCAGATTATATGGTGCCCAACGACCTCTACATATTAGAACTTTGAGGGCCTCAGTGGATTCCACCACTGCATCCTCCAACCTGATGGAGGAGTTTGAGAGGTCTGGATTTAACCACCATGAAATTGTAACAAGTTGTGTAGCTAAAAAGTATTTATATAGGTCAGGGAAGGCCAATCCACCTCTATTACAAGGACGCATGAGAGTTGCCAGCTTGTATCTGGGAGTTTTTCCCGCCTATATGAAGGAAGAGAGGATCTGATTAAGTTTTGTAAAAAAGGATCTTGGGATCCATTGTGGAGAGTGTCTAAGCAGATATAAGTACTTTGGAATTATTTTCATTTTTAGGAGATTTATTTGACACAATAAGGATAGTGGTAATGATTTAGAAGCTCTTAGTTTAATTTGAGTATCCTCCAGAACTGGGTTAATATTCAAAGACATAAAGTCTGATGTTTGTCTGGAGATCACCCCCAGGTATTTGAATGTATCTACCCATTGAAGTGTCAGGTCATGTGGAGCTAAGTTCCGGGCTTCAGTATCGATCAGAAAAAGTGAAGACTTTGCACAGTTGACCTTCAGCCCCGAAACCGATGAGAATGAATCTTATATCTGTAAAGTATCCTGCAAGGAAGGGCCTGGATTGTTTAGGAACAAAAGGTCACCTGCATAAAGGGCTACCCTTTCCTTGATTCAACCAATTTGTAGTCCCCTGATGTTCAGTGAGGTATGTAAAGCCTCTGCCATGGGCTCCATGGCAATGGCAAACAGGGCTGGAGACATAGGGCAGCCCTGTCGAGTACCCCTTGATAAAAAAAAAGGTGGAGATAATTCTCAACCCATTTTTACCCTTGCTGTGGGTTGTTTATATATAACCGCTGTAACCGCTTAATAAAACTTAATGAAAAGTCCATTCTACATAGTATTTCCCAAAGAGAAGGCCTTTCGACAGTGGCCCCCATCTTTGAGCCCTTATTAGTATGTGAGGCATTAAAGTTATTATTTAATCTACGCAGATTTTATGTCGGTAGATCTACCGGCCATAAATCCTATTTGATCTGGGTCTAAAATAGTAGATAACAAGGGCTGCAGTCTTCTTGTGATTAGTTTGGTCAATGTTTTGAAATCTACATTTAAAAGGGAGATGGGTCTATAAGAAGAGCACAGTAATGGGTCCTTTAATGGCTTATAAATAGAGTTGAGCAGACACCTGGATTTTTGGGTTCGCGGAAAAGTTCGGGATCGGTACCGAACTTGACCCAAACTTTACCCCGATCCCGAACCATATCGAAGTCAATCGTGACCCGAACTTTTGGGCACTAAAATGGCTGTAAAAAAGTCCTGGAAAGGGTTAGAGGGCTGCAAAAGGAAGCAAGATGGGGGTAAGGAGTAGGACAAGTGCCCTACAAACAAATGTGGATAGGGAAATAACTTAAAATCACAAAAAAAAAAAAAAAAATGGGAGGAGGAGGTGGATGTGGAGTAGGAGCCTAGAGGTTGACTAGGCCGGGACCGTGGCAGTGTAGGTGGAAGTGGCGATGGTGGAGGAGGAGGAGGAGGTAGCCAACACTGTTATTTGTCGTATTTTGTAATTTATTTGTTGTTTGTCTGTTTTTTTTTTCTAATTGGGGTAGCCCCCAAAATATTGAGACATATAAAAAAAAAAACAAGTATACCAATGGCTATGTGAGGCCAGTCTAAATGTCTATTCTGCACAAGGTACAGACAAGTCTTGTGGGAGCCATGCCTGGTTCATTTTAATAAACGTTAGCTTGTCCACGTTGGCTGTGAACAGGCGGCTGTGCTTGTCTGTGATAATGCCCCCTGCCGTGCTAAACACACGTTCAGACAATACACTGGCTGCAGGGCAGGCCAGCACCTCCAAGGCATAAAGGTCAAGCTCAGGCCATGTGCCCAATTTGGAGACCCAGGAGTTGAATGGGGCAGACCCATCAGTCAGTACATGTAGCTGTGTGCACACATACTGTTCCACCATGTTGCTTAAATTCTGCCTCCTGCTAAGACGTTGCCTATCAGCTGGTGGTGCTGTTTGTTGTGGCGGGCTGCTGACAAAGCTTTTCCACATTTCGGCCATGCTAACCCTGCCTTCTGCGGTGCTGGCGGTGCCACAGCTGCGTTGGCGACCTCTTCCTCCTCCTCTGCCTTCACCTTGTGCTTCCACAGAGCCCCCTGTGTCATTTGGGAATGCCCTCAGCAGCGCGTCTACCAGTGTGCGCTAGTAGTCGTGCATCTTCCGATCACGCTCCAGTGAGGGAATTAACCTCCCTGGCGGTATGATTCTGTCTCGAATTTTGTACCAAAAGCGGTACAATTTTTTGCATGGAAATTTGGTGATATGTATTATAGGCCTGCAATTCTTAGTAATTACTTACTTAAACCTGACCAAAACAAGACTCTAGTAGACATTCCAGATGTGATAAATTTGAAACACAAATGCATAAATTATAATCTAATCAATAATATCATGTTATTCAATAAAGCAATGAAAAATAATGAAATTTGTCAAACAAAGAAATTCAATACACATCCTGAGTGTGAAACAGTTTGAAGCATGGAACTAGACAAAGTCCGACGTTGCAATCAGGACAATGGTACCTTGTTTCCTTTTGGAATTTTTTTCTATTGCCATCTCTCTTGGAACAGCAAACGACGCAAATCCTGGTAGGCGCTAACTTTCTTGCGGTTGGCGGTATGAAGTCTACAAAATGACGACCTGTCAGGCGTTCTGGATTGCCAACGTCAACAGCGCGTCGTCCGGGTCTGTTATTCTAAAAGTCCGTAGAGGAACTTGTTACGGAAACCTTGCGGATATAGGAAATATTTCGTTTGTGATTGTATGGAGAACAAGTAAGACTGAAATAGACCTTCCACCGACTCGTCTAAAAACAGTTGGTGGGCTGCGGTAGTCATAGACGATTGTCTGGGCCTGCTGCGCGACAACTGCAACCGTTAGGTCTTGCGGACTGTCCAGCAGTAAAACATCTGAAGTATGGCGGTTGGCGTTCTTTCAATCGCGGATGGTCCTAAACGCAGCAAACGACAAGGTTCTCTCTACCGTTATCTTTTTTTAAGGTTTTCCTTTGTT
>BLSH010356909.1:12052-22252 GCA_018402905.1 Glandirana rugosa | reverse complement strand
CAGTTCCGCTCCCATGCACCATTGCTGCTGCAGGGAACAGAACCAGGAAGTCAGCAGAGCGACGGACGGCGCGGCGGGGATCTCGGCGGCGATCACAGCAATGGGAGATCATCGCTGGATCGCCAGGAGAAGGTAAGGAACCCCGCTGCAGGCTCTGCACATCTACCCCGAGCGTGACTCGGGGATACCGATCCTAGCATGAAAAAACCACCCCGAGTCACGCTCAGGAATACCGCTAAGGGGGTTAAGGATGGCACGTTGTCCTTGTAACGGGGATCCAGCAGGGTGGCCACCCAGTAATCGGCACAAGTTAAAATGTTGGCAACTTGGCTGTCGTTGAGCAGGCACTGCAGCATGTAGTCTCTCATGTGTGCCAGGCTGCCCAGAGGCAAAGACAAGCTGTCCTCTGTGGGAGGTATATCATCCAAGTCCTCCGTATCCCCCCAGCCACACTCCAGTGATGCCCAGAAGCTGCGTTGGGTGCCTCCCTGCTGTGAACACGGTTCCTCCTCCTCCTCATCATCATCTTCCTCGTCCTCCTCATCCTCCAGAACTGTGCCCTGGCTTGAAAATTTTTTACCTGGCCTATGCTGGTGCAGGAACCCACCCTCCGAGCCACTTGTGAATGACTGGCCTGATAACCGTGGAAATGACCCCTCTACCTCCTCCTCTTTCTCCTGTGCCTCCTCCACTTCCTCCTTTGCCACATCCTCTTCCATCATCGCCCAAAGTGTTTTTTCAAGGAGACATAGAAGTAGGATAGTAACGCTGAGAACAGCGTCATCGGCACTGGCCATGTTGGTGGAGTACTCGAAACACCGCAATATGGTACGCAGGTCTCGCATGGAGGCCCACTCGTTGGTGGTGAAGTGGTGCTGTTCCACAGAGCGACTGACCCGTGCGTGCTACAGCTGAAACTCCACTATTGCCTGCTGCTGCTCGCACAGTCTCTCCAGCATGTGCAAGGTGGAGTTCCCCCTTGTGGGCATGTCGCATAGGAGGCGGTGAGCAGGAAGGCCGAAGTTCCGCTGCAGCGCAGACAGGTGAGCAGCAGCAGGGTGAGAACGCTGAAAGTGCGCACAGACGGCCCCCACTTTCTGCAGCAGCTCTTTCATATCCGGGTAGTTTTTTAGAAATTTCTGCAACACCAAATTCAGCAAATGCGCCAGGCAAGGGATGTGCGTCAAACTGGCTATGCCCAGAGCTACTATGGGATTTTGCCCATTATCGCACACCACCAGGCCAGGCTTGAGGCTCAGTGGCAACAACCACTTATCGGTCTGTTGTTCAATGCCCATCCACAGCTCCTGCGCAGTGTGGGGTTTATCCCCCAAACATATCAGTTTTTTTTTTTTTTTTTTTTTTCAATCTGGTTTTATTGACATTTTTCAAGCAAAACAGGGTAATAGTCAATCACATTAATGACATAGGAATGAAAAAGCAAAAAAGAAAGTACATTGTACCATGCTCATGGTTAAAGATCGTGTATAATTACAATAACAGATTATGCTTGAGTTAGAGGTTGTACGCGGCTACATCAGAAAAATTAATTACATACAGAAGATTTGTGCACGGTTGTGAAAATTGGAGAACTGGATGTAATCCCCATAGTAACAACTCTGAGCAATGGAATTACCAAAGAACAATAAACTAGTGAAAGGGGGGAGTGTGAGGGAGTGGAATCCCAGGAAGAGGGGGGGGACCTGCAGAGCACTTAAGACCTGAAATATTGCCCTTGGGAGGGCATAGTTTGGTTGTAGTTTAGGGAGCTCAAGGTTTGCGGTCATATGAGAAGGTGACAGAGGTGGGGTTGAATGGTTTAGTCGGCCAAGTATAGTCCGTAAAGTTTTTCCAGCGTCTACAGAAATGACGGGAGGCAGATGGTAGGTTGAAATCCGTAGTCGCCCTTTCTTTTTGGAGTTGGGTAGTCAGTTCCTGCGAGACTTGGGATATTAAAGGGCCAGAGGTGGTTGTCCAGTGTTTTAGGATTGTTCTTCGCGCTGCAAAGAGGCATAGTAGGGTCCAATCTTTATGGAGGGTAGTTGAGGTGGAAGACCAGGATAGAAGTTGTTTGTCCCAGTAGCCGAAAATTAGAAGTAGGGGGTCCTTCGGAATTTTCAACAAGGTAATATTGTTGATGAATTCAATGGTTTTGTCCCAAAAGGAGGAGATGAAAGAGCATGACCAGAATCGGTGGGCCAAGGAAGGTCTAGGTTGAGAGCAATGAGGGCAGTTCGTTGAAGCAGCATTATGACTCTCCCAGAGGAATGGGATATAAGCCCGATGAATGATCTTCAGTTGAGTCTCCTTCCAATGTTCACATGGAATCAATTTTAATGTTTTTTGGAATCCCTGTAAGATTTTGTCCAGAAGGTTGTCGTCTTGAAAGTCCTTTCCCCAGTGTTTAGCTGAAGAGGATGCAAAAGGAGGAGAAGTCTTGGCCAGCAGTGGTTTGTATATGTCCGATATAGTGTAGGAGTTAATTTCCAGAAGGTCATCAATGAATGACACCTGAAATCTCTTGGAGCCATCTTTACAAAGACCCTTTAGGTGTTGGGCGCATTGCCAGTAGTGGAACTCATGGCTACGTGGTAGGGAGAAGTGCTTGGCTAGGATGGAGAAGGGTTTCATGTGGCCTGTGTCTGGGTGGCAGAGAGAGGCAAAGGTTGATAGGCCCTTATCCTGCCAGATAGAAAATGCTGGGTGGAGAGTGCCTGGAGGGAAGTTCGGGTTCCCTTGGATTGGGAGGCGAATAGATATTTGTGCTGGAAGGTTTAATAGTTTGTGTATTTCCCTCCACGCTATAGCTGTGTCACGTAATAGCGGATTATGCTGAAGTTCAGAGGGTAGCTTTTTCCAGGGAGCGTGGAGAATAGCCCTCAGATTGAAGGGGTGAGTCATCTCTTGCTCTAGCGCCAGATTTGCATATCTGGAGGCATTTCCTGACCAATCCAGCCCTATTCTTAATAAACAAGAGAGATTGTATAGTCTGATATTGGGGAGACTAATGCCTCCGCCAGTCCTGGGGAGATGTAGTTTGGATAATGCTATACGTGGTCTTTTTCGCTGCCATATGAATTTCGAGATTGTTTTGTTGAGGGATTGGATGTCTTTATGCTTCAGTAGCAAGGGGATTGTTTGCAGGGGGTATAACAGGCGAGCGAAGCTGACCATTTTAAATAAGTGACATCTCCCCAGAAAAGACAGAGGCAGGTCCATCCAGCTCTCCAGCTCATGGGTGATCTTAGCAAGTACAGGAGGGAAGTTCAGAGAGTAGAGGGTAGAAGGAGTATTCCCGATTTTTATGCCTAGATAGGTGATGTGGGATTTAGCTAGGGGGAAGATGGAATGTGGGATCCAAGCCCTTTTGGGGTTGGGACCTATGGGAAGATTTTCGCTCTTTTTGTAGTTTATCCGTAGTCCTGAGATGAGTTTGAAATCGTTAAATATAAGTGTGATGGTATGCATGTCTTTTGCAGGATTCGACGAGAATATAAGGACATCATCCGCGAAGAAAGCCGAGCGGAGTTCTCGGCGTCCAAATTTGAATGCCGTGTAGGAGGGCTGTGCTGTTGAGGCACCTGGACAGGGGTTTGATCGCTAAATTAAATAGAAGGGGGGACAGTGGGCATCCCTGCCTCGTCCCTTTATGAAGTCTAAATTCTTCTGAGAGGAGACCAGCCACCACCAGCCTGGCCGCGGGTGCAGAATACATGGCCTGAATCAGGTGAACGAACGGGCCTGTGAATCCCATCCTTCCCAGGACCCGGAAAAGCCACCCGAAGCCGACATTATCAAAAGCTTTTTCCGCGTCCAGGGTGATGATGGCGTAGTCTCCCTCTTTGTGTCTATCAGCATGGTTTAGGATCGTGAGCACCTTACGAATGTTCAGCGAGGCTGTTCTGCCCCTGACAAAGCCTGATTGTGCGGGGTCTATCAGTGACGGGATGATGTCTGCTAGCCTGGTGGCGATTATTTTAGATAATATCTTCATGTCCAGATTTAAGAGTGAGATAGGGCGGTACGAGCCCGGATCCAGTGGGTCTTTACCTTTCTTAGATAGCAGTTTTATTAGTGCTTGATTGCCCGAGGGAAGGTACTGGCCTCCCTCCCAGATGCCTCTGTAGACCTCGAGGAGTGTAGGCACTAGAGTATCACTAAGGGATTTATAAAATTCGCCCGTGAGACCGCCAGGACCCGGGGCCTTGTTAGGGGATAGATGTTTGATAGCTAGTGAGATCTCTGGGCTCGTTATAGGGGCATTCAATTTATCGAGATCGGTTTGTGAGATCGTGGGAAGATGTATTTGGTCAAGAAATTTCTGCGTTAGGTCATCGTCAGTACGGTCTGGGGCATATAGGTTTCTGTAAAAATTTGTCATGACTTGATTTATAGTCTGGGGGGTAGTTGCGAGTTTACCCTGAGGGTCCTTCAAAGCAGTGATGTGCGTGGGGGTGTATGAGCCCCGGGCTAATCTAGCCAGGAGTCTGCCCGCCTTATTGCCATATTTGTAAAAATGAGCTTCAAATTGGGATTTTTTGGTCAGTTCCATAGATTCTACCCAAGAGTCAAAATCGGTTTTGGCTGCTTTACATTCTGCTCTGTGTTGGGGCGTATCGCTAGCGGATAGGTTCCTTTGGGCTAATTTTAGTCTAGAGCTGGTTGACTTCAGTATGGTCAGGGAGTGTTTTTTAAAGGTGGTCGCGTAGGCTATTATTTTTCCTCTGAGAAAAGCCTTCCCCGCGTCCCAAAATAGATTTGGATTGGTCTGGTGAGAGGAGTTTGCCTCAGAGTACTCTGACCAAGCCTTGATTAAATAGCTTTGGAAATCAGCATTATTGTGGAGATAACGTGGAAAGCGCCAACTATTGGGTCGAGGATGGGACATGTTATCCTGGAAGGAGAGGGAGATAGGAGCGTGGTCTGCAATGCCAATCTCATGGATTTCCGCGTTGGAAATTGAGGGTACTAGGGAGTCTGTGATGAAAAAGTAGTCTATTCTTGTAAATATGTGATGAGGGTTGGAGTAGAAAGTAAATTCCCTATCGAGTGGGTGAAGTAGACGCCAGGGATCGGACATACCTAAGGAGTCCATAGTGGATGCTAGTAGAGTGGGTTCCAACAACCGTGGGTTACCATTGTTTTTCGGGGGGCGGGACCTATCTTCTATTTCGTGGTATGTCGAGTTAAAGTCACCCCCAACTATGTGAGGGATATGGGGATCTTTAGTTAGGCTGGATGTCAAGCTGGTGAAAAAGGGGGTGCTAGGACTGTTGGGTGCATATACATTCGATATTCGCAGGTCTTTGTCGTAAATGCGGATGTGAATGGTCAAGAGACGGCCCTGAATGTCAGAATGCTCGGAAATTAGTTTGTATGGGAGATTTTTGTGGATCAAAATTATGACCCCTGCTTTGCGGTCAAGAGCCCCTGAGCCAAAGACCGTACCCACCCAAAGCTTCTTTAAACGGTGAAAGTCTGATTGTGTCAGGTGAGTTTCCTGGAGGAGTGCAATATCTGCTTTCAACCTCTTAAGGTGACGTAGGATTTTCATCCTTTTAATAGGGGACCTAAGGCCTTACGTTCCAGGAGACGCATCTCATGTGGGTAGGACAGTAGGAGACGTTTGAGCTTGGTTTGAAGAATGTGGGCAGGTTTTCTGAGACATTGACCGCGGTTGGAATAAAGGAAATTTATGATTATCGTCTGCAGGTAGAAGGGCTGTGGTGTGCGTGTGCAGGTTTTGGTCTTGGGAGAGGGGTGGATAAGGAGGGAAGGGTGAGAAAAGGGGGAGAAAATGTATTAGAGCAACGAAAATGAAGCAGAGTCTAACAGAAAGTGTATCTAACTTCGCTTTTTTCCGCATGGGTTCGCAGGCCGGGGTGCTCCTCACCATCAGCCATTTGTCACCTATGTGGGATAGCCCATGTCAGAAATTCGGGCAGGCCCCCATGGTAGAAGAAGAAGGAGGTTACAACTTGGTGATGGAGGGGAGAAGTGCCGCTTGTAGCTGAACCCAAGTGGAAAGAAAGTCAAACAATGCAGATAATATAACTCAGGCGGACATAGCATGTCCAAACAATACATTTACAAACCGTGTCCCGGCATAACCAGTAGCAAGGGCTTTGAGCCCGGGTGTGTGCCTGGGAAAGTATCTCGAGAGTGACCAAAGTTCTTCAGAAGAGGAAAGACTTCGGACGTGGAAAGTAATGAACCAAGTACAAGGTAGTCTTTTTCAGCGAGGTTCTTCTGGTTGTTGAGATCCAGATGGTTTGTGACGTTTGGGAGAATCTTTTCTGGGGCTACGCTGATCCAGGGGCCTGCTAAGTGGAGAGGCTTTAGTGCGCAGTGGTGATCGTTGAGCACTGGTAATGGTGCGCAGGTATTTCTCTGCCTCCTGGGGGTCCTGGAAGGAGAGTTGTTCTCCGCTACGTGATTTTAGCCTTAGAACAGCCGGAAAGGCCAGAGTGAATTTGATTTGATTCTGGTAGAGGGCAGAGCAAACTTGTTGAAACGCTTTTCTCTTTTTGGAGACTTCAAGCGAATAGTCTGCAAAGATGAGGACCTTCACCCCGTCGATATTTAGGGATCTTGACTGACGGTATCTTTGCATGATGTCTGCTTTATCAGCATAGTTCAGATATTTGGCGATAATGGTCCGCGGCGCCTTACGGTTAGGTTGTAAGTCCCCGATGCGATGGGCTCTCTCTACCGTGGTGGGTCTTGGTAGGCCCAGGGCTTCCGGAATCCGTTTAGCGCAGAAATCCATGAGAGCGGATTGCGGAAGGGATTCAGGGACCCCTATGAATCTTAGATTGCATCGCCTAGACCTATTTTCAAGGTCGTCCAGTTTCTGAAGGATGTATTGATTTGTTTTCAATTGCTCTTGCTCGGCTCCCTGTAGTTGATAAAGATCGTCTTCTAGACGAGTTTTATGGTCGCTCAGTTCGCTTCTCAGGAGCTGCATCCCTTCATTAACAGCCCTTTCTACTGTAGCAGTAATTGTAGGAGCGAGAATGGCTGCGACTGCCTGAGCTATGCGTGCATGGGATTCCATGTCCGTTTGTGTGGGAGGGGAAGGGTGGATGCCACTCACTTCCATTTCGTTCGTTTCCGGAACGATCGTTTTCTGCACTGAGTTCGTTACCGATGCGTGGTTGTCCGGAACGAACGTTTTGAAGGCCGCATCCCCAGGCTCGATTTGCGGCGCGGCCCTGGTTTTTCCAGGAAACGATCCATTCGCTGGTGGGAGTCCGCCTTACTGAAGGTGTTCAGGCGGCGGGGCTGCGTGATGGATGTCTCGGGCTGGCTTTTCAGGCAGATTTGTGGCTGTGGATGGAGGAGCTAGCTAGAGGTGCTGCTACTCCATGCGGCGCCGGAACCGTAAGTCTACTAACATATCAGTTTTAAAACAGCCTGCTTCCTGTTTTCTCCTGGATGTGCTGAAGTTGGTGGTGAAGGTGTTACGCTGAGTGGATGAGGAGGTGGTAGAGGAGTAGGAGGAAGCACAGTAGGAGGAGGAGGCAAAAGGAGGCAAATAGAAATGCCCTGCAATCCTCGGTGGCAGAAGGACATGCGGCTAGCTGCCTCAGGCCCTCCCACCACTACATTTGCCCAGTGTGCAGTTAGCGAGATATAGCATCCCTGCCCATGTTTACTGGTCCACGTATCAGTGGTTATGTGGACCTTGCCACAGATGGCGTTGCGCAGTGCACACTTGATCTCGTCCCTGACTTGTTTGTGCAGGGAAGGGATGGCTCGCCTGGAAAAGTAGTGGCGGCTGGGAACCACATACTGTGGGACAGCCACCTCCATCAGGTTTTTAAAACTGTCCGTGTCCACCAGACAGAATGACAGCATTTCAAAGGCCAGGAATTTTGAAATGCTGGCATTCAGGGCCAGGGATCGCGGGAGGGTAGGGGGGTACTTCCTCTTTCTCTCCAGTGTTTGAGAGATGGAGAGCTATAAGCTTCCATGGGACCATGGTGTGGAAATGCTTGGGGACGGTGGCGGACATGGTGGCGTTGCTGTTACATCGTATGTTTGCTGGGTGGCAGGTGACACTGGCACTGTAGAGGTGGAGGAAGAGGCAAAGGCAGCAGCAGAAGAGGAAGCAGGAGGAGGCCGAGACCTTTCTTGGATTTTGAGGTACTTATTCCACTGCAGCAAGTGCTTTGCATTTAGATGCCTGGTCATGGAGGTTGTGCTCAGGTTTAGAACATTTGTGCCTCGCTTCAGCCTCTCATTGCACAGTGTGCAAACCACTTGTGTCTTGTAGTCAGCACATTGTCTGAAGAACTGCCAAGCCAGGGATCGCCTTTGAGCTGCCTTTGGTGTTCTAGGTGGATAGTAGCAGGCATACTGTCTAGGGGACACTCGCTCCGCTTTTGCAACCTGCTTCCTCTTTTGCTGTGCTGGTGCCTCTGTGCGACCCCCACCTCTTCCTCCAAACTGCACACGTCACTCGCATGACCTTCATTCCATGTGGGGTCTAGGACCTCATCATCCTCCACATCATCTTCCACCCACCCTTCACCACTGCCCTCCTTGTCAGTCTGCACACTGAGGAAAGCCGCAGCAGTTGGCACCTGTGTTTCGTCATCATCAGAGACATGCTGTGGTGGTGTTTCCATGTCCTCATCCTGCAACAGAAGTGGTTGGGCATCGGTGCACTCAATGTCTTCCACTTCTGGGGCAGGGCTATATGGATGGCCCACGGAAAACACACCAGCAGAGTCATCAAAAAGATTAAAGACTGCTGCATGACTTGGGGCTCAGACTGCTTGGCTGATTCACAAGGGGCTGAGGTGAAAGACAGATGGCCATGGGGTTTAGGTGCCAACTCTGAGCTTTCATCGAGGGACTGGGAGGGAGACAATGTGAAGTAACTGGAGGCATTGTCAGCCACCCAATCTACTATCGACTGTACATGTCCTGGCCTCACCATTTGTTGAACGCCATTCTGGCCTACCATATAACATTGAAGGTTCTGTTGGCTACCCGAGGAAGGTGTTTCACTTGTGCATGTAGCTGACACAGATCGACCACGTCCAATCCTTGCAACAGGAGCTTCAGCAACACCACCAACACCAGCAGCACCAGCAGCACACCAACCATGTCCCTTTTTTTTTGCTCTCCTCATTCTGGACACAAATGTACTATGTAGTAGTATTTATTAATACTAAAAAAAAAGAAAATTGTAGATGCACTTTTTATTTTTGTGCAAGAAATGCAACGCTCACACCAGCAGCAGGAACCTCTCCCTACACCAGTATGAGATGATTTTAGAACGATCGATAATCTGTCTTTCACAGCACCAACAGGAACCTGTCCCTACTGCAGTATGAGATGATTTTAGAACAATAATCTCCCCCTCACAGCACCAACAGGAACCTCTCCCAAATGCAGTAGTAGATGGTTTTAGAACGATAAACTCTCCCTCAGAGCACCAACAGGAACCTCTCCCTAATGCAGTAGGAGATGGTTTTATAATGATAAACTCTCCCTCAGAGCACCAACAGGAACCTCTCCATAATGCAGTAGTAGTTGGTTTTAGAACGATAAACTCTCCCTCAGAGCACCAACAGGAACCTCTCCCTAATGCAGTAGTAGATGGTTTTAGAACGATAAACTCTCCCTCAGACCACCAACAGGAATCTCTCCCTAATGCAGTAGTAGATGGTTTTAGAACGATAAACTCTCCCTCAGAGCACCAACAGGAACCTCTCCCTAATGCAGTAGTAGATGATTTCAGAACGATAAAACTCTCCCTCAGAGCACCAACAGGAACTTCTCCCTAATGCAGAAGGAGATGGTTTTAGAACGATAAACTCTCCCTCAGAGCACCAACAGGAACCTCTCCCTAATGCAGTAGTAGAAAGTTTTATAATGATAAACTCTCCCTCAGAGCACCAACAGGAACCTCTCCCTAATGCAGTAGGAGATGGTTTTATAACGATAAACTCTCCCTCAGAGCACCAACAGGAACCTCTCCCTATTCCAGTAATAGATGGTTTTAGAACGATAAACTCTCCCTCAGAGCACCAACAGGTACCTCTCCCTAATGCAGTAGTAGATGGTTTTATAACGATAAACTCTCCCTCAGAGCACCAACAGGAACCTCTCCCTAATGCAGTAATAGATGGTTTTAGAACGATAAATTCTTCCTCAAAGTTCCAACAGGAACTCCCTCTCAAATAG
>BLSH010356909.1:1695-12042 GCA_018402905.1 Glandirana rugosa | reverse complement strand
GCAGTAGTAGATGGTTTTAGAACGATAAACTCTCCCTCAGAGCACCAACAGGAACCTCTCCCTAATGCAGTAGTAGATGATTTCAGAACGATAAAACTCTCCCTCAGAGCACCAACAGGAACTTCTCCCTAATGCAGAAGGAGATGGTTTTAGAACGATAAACTCTCCCTCAGAGCACCAACAGGAACCTCTCCCTAATGCAGTAGTAGAAAGTTTTATAATGATAAACTCTCCCTCAGAGCACCAACAGGAACCTCTCCCTAATGCAGTAGGAGATGGTTTTATAACGATAAACTCTCCCTCAGAGCACCAACAGGAACCTCTCCCTATTCCAGTAATAGATGGTTTTAGAACGATAAACTCTCCCTCAGAGCACCAACAGGTACCTCTCCCTAATGCAGTAGTAGATGGTTTTATAACGATAAACTCTCCCTCAGAGCACCAACAGGAACCTCTCCCTAATGCAGTAGTATATGGTTTTAGAACGATAAACTCTAACTCAGAGCACCAACAGGAACCTCTCCCTAATGCAGGAGTAGATGGTTTTAGAATGATAAACTCTCCCTCAGAGCACCAACAGGAAACTCTCCCTAATGCAGTAGTATATGGTTTTAGAATGATAAACTCTCCCTCAGAGCACCAATAGGAACCTCTCCCTAATGCAGTATTATATGGTTTTAGAATGATAATCTCTCCCTCAGAGCACCAACAGGAACCTCTCCCTAATGCAGTAGGAGATGGTTTTAGAATGATAATCTCTCCCTCAGAGCACCAACAGGAACCTGTCCCTAATGCAGTAGAATATGGTTTTAGAATGATAACCTGTCCCTCAGAGCACCAACAGGAACCTCTTCCTAATGCAGTAGTAGAAAGTTTTAAAACAATAAACTCTCCCTCGGAGCACCAACAGGAACCTCTCCCTAATGCAGTAGTAGAAAGTTTTATAACGATAAACTCTCCCTCAGAGCACCAACAGGAACCTCTCCCTAATGCAATAGTAGATGGTTTTAGAACGATAATCTCTCCCTCAGAGCACCAGCAGGAACCTCTCCCTAATGCAGTAGTAGATGGTTTTAGAATGATAACCTCTCCCTCAGAGCACCAACAGGAACCTGTCCCTAATGCAGTAGTAGATGGTTTTAGAACGATAACCTGTCCCTCAGAGCACCAACAGGAACCTCTTCCTAATGCAGTAGTAGAAAGTTTTATAACAATAAACTCTCCCTCAGAGCACCAACAGGAACCTCTCCCTAATGCAGTAGTAGATGGTTTTAGAACGATAAACTCTCCCTCAGAGCACCAACAGGAACCTCTCGATAATGCAGTAGTAGATGGTTTTATAACGATAAACTCCCCATCAGAGCACCAACTGGAACCTCTCCCTAATGCAGTAGTAATTGGTTTTAGAATGAAAATCTCTCCCTCAGAGCACCAACAGGAGGAACCTGTCCCTAATGCAGTAGTAGATGGTTTTAAAATGATAAGCTCTCCCTCAGAGCACCAACAGGAATGTCTCCCTAATTTAGTAGTAGATGGTTTTAGAGCACCAACAGTTACGTCTCCCTAATGCACTATAAGACGGTTCTGAACACTAATGTCTCCCTCACAGCACAGACAGGAACCTCCCCCTAATGCACTATAAGATGGTTCTGAATGCTAATGTCTCCCTCACAGGACCGCAATGAAGGTCTCCCTAATGCAGTCTGAGATGGTTGTGAACACTAATCTTTCCCTCACAGCACCGGCATGAAGCTCTCCCTACTCTAGTCTGAGATGATCTGACACGCGGCGCTATGTAACTCCAGCCTCATATAGAAGCTGGGTCACATGATGCACTGGCCAATCACAGTGATGCCATTAGTAGGCATGGCTGTGATGGCTTCTAAAGGCAAACTAGTGAAAAGCTTGTTGATTGGCTGTCCAGCAGCTATAGAAAAGGCACCAAAAATACCCGAATACCAAACCCAATCCCGGACTTTTTTTTAAGGTCCGGGATCGAGTTCGGGACACGGACACCCCAAAGTCCGATACGGACCCGAACTTCACAGTCCGGGTTCGCTCAACTCTAATAGCGACCTTCTGGGTCTGATATACAGCTGTGGAGCTGGAAGGAGACTGTATCCCGGATGGCTATTAATACTAGTCTCTGTTTTTGTGTATAACAGGCTTTAAATATATGAGGGTAATGTGTGTGGTTGTAATGTGGTGCTGCATCCTGGGCAAAATGAGTTTCATGGGTGCAGAGAATATCGCAGTTACATAGTTGGTTAAATTAAAAAAAACACAAGTCCATCAAGTCCAACCTGCGTTTGTGCTTTTGTGTCAATATTATATTGTATATCACTGTATTTTATGGTCATTTAGATGCCTATCCAATCATTTTTTGATATTATCTATGCTCCCTGCTGAAACCACTGCTTGTGGAAGAAAATTCCACATCCTCACTGCTTTTACCTGAAAGAACTCTCTACGCAGTCTAAGGTTAACCCACCTTTCTTCTAATTTTAGTAAATGTCCACGTGTCTTTTTATATTCCCTTGCGAGGAAAAGTTTTATCCCTTTTGTGGGGTCACCATTACTGTTTTTGTACATTGAAATCATATCCCCTCTCAAGTGTCTCTTCTCCAGAGAGAATAAGTTCAGTGCTGGTAATCTTTCCTCATAACCAAGGTCCTGCAGTCTCCTAATCAGCTTTGTTGCCCTTTTCTGGACCCTCTCCAGTTTCAGCACATCCCTCTTGAGGACTGGTGATCAAAACTGGATGGCATACTCCAGGTGCGGCCGGACCAGAGTTTTGTATAGTGGGAGAATTATTGATTTATCTCTGGAGTTAATCCCCTTTTTAATGCATGCCAATATACTGTTGGCTTTGCTTGCAGCAGCTTGGCATTGCCTGCCATTGCTGAGCCTGTTATCTATTAAGGCCACCTGGTCCTTTTCCATCCTAGATTCCCCCAGAGGTTCTCCCCCAAGTAAGTAGTTTGCATTCATATTTTTGGCACCAAGTGCATTATTTTACATTTCTCTACATTAAACCTCATTTGCCATGTAGTTGCTCACCCCATTCATTTGTCCAAATCTTCTTGCAAGGTTTCCACATCCTGCAGAGAAATTATTGCCCTGCATAATTTAGTATCATCCGCAAATACCGAGACTGGGCTGTTTTAAATAGGATTGGTCCCAGAACAGAACCCTGGGGGACACCACTCTCCACACTGGATCGTTTTGAGCTCTCCTCATTTATCACCACCCTCTTGACTTGCCCTGTAGCCAGTTTTCTTTCTTTTCAATATTTTATTGAAGTTTATCGTACCAAACAAAGTAATTGAAGTATACAAATTTTCAAAACTTTACCAACAATAGTTCAATAATGGATACAAATTTGTATGTAGAGTGTATGCAATAAGGGTAAGTAGAATAATCATTTAAAATACACAAATGAAACGAGACAGAGGCATAGTAAAGATCAAGGTAATTAAATTAAGAAATCAAACAGTCTAATAAGAAAAGCAATATGGCTACATAGTCATAGAAGTCAATTCTATTAGCTTATGGGAACACAATATAAATCAGATCAACCCCCGACTTAGACCAAGGAACTAAGTTGGCGCCTTCCAGAGCAGGCCCCGCAGGGATGAAGACCCTCTTTAGGGTCGCCTTTGGGCAACTCTGCACTAGAGACACCCTGAAGGAGAGCCCCCAGGCCCCCGGCACCCCCAATGGGAAAAAACTGTGCCAAGAGCTGAGGACCCCCCACCCCCTGCAGTACCCCCCTAGAGGGCCTTAGTCTCCAAACAAATTCTGTAATTGTCTCCACCGGGTCAACAGAAGAGCTACCATGGACTCCTAAACCCTCAATCCTATGTTTACGATCCCCACCACCCTCAAAAATATAACGATGGCAGTAAACAAAATAACAAAGAAACAGAAAGAGAAGAAATAAGAAAAAGAAAGAAAAGGAGAAGAGTGCCTCAGAAAGAGTGAGTGTAGCTAGATAACTATTAACTTTATCTGTCAGTCATAAATTTTGGTTCCCTGGAATGCCCGGAGTTAAAGATACTCCCACAAAGGTCGCCCACGGTTCCCAAATTAGTTCGAATTTTTGGAGATTATCTGTTAGAATACTAGCTAATCTTTCCTGTGTCATTAGCCAGGAAATTTTTCGAATGGTTGCTTTTAGGGAAACCCGTTCCTGTTTCCAAGCCCTAGCAATTGAAACCTTGGCTCCCAGTAAGATAAAATGTATCAAATTTCTATTGGTTTTCGTGGCGTTAGGGATGTAGTCATTTAAAAGTGCAATAGTAGGGGATCTTGATAGTTTGCAACCTGTTACCTTGTGAATAATACAAAATATTTTAGACCAGAAAGACCGTATTCTTGGGCACTCCCACCACACGTGGGCCATGGTACCCTGAAGAAGACACCCCCTGAAGCATAGCAGATCAGCAGTCGGATAGAATATATTCAGTCTAGCTGGTGTGAGATACCATCTAATCATTACTTTTACACTTGCTTCTGAGATAGTGATGTTCAGGATACCCTTGTAAGATCTGAAGCAGGCAGCTTGCCACTTATCCAGTTCCCAATCAAACTGGAGATCTGATTCCCAATTAATCACAAAGGCAGATTTTTTAATGGGAAGAGTGAGAGCTTCATAGATGACCGAGATACCTCCCCTCTGCAGTGATGGCTGACCACACCAACACTCATAGTCTGTAAAACTCGGGGGGAGTGGTTTATCCTTCCAAATTTTGTGAAGAAAATTAGAAATTTGGAAAAATCTAAATTTCTCTGAGTTTGGAAGCTCTAATTTGTTTAAACAATATTTGAGAGTGATTGGACCTGTAGCCGTTTAACTGAGGAAACAGAGGAGGAAGTATGTCTAATTTTCTCCCATAGAGCCAATTCGTTAGAGAGTGTAGGGGCCAAAATTGGAGGTCTATCTTTAGGGGAACACCATAGAAGAAAGTCCAGTGTGTGCCTCAGAGTAGCCTGTCTTTCTATCCGCACCCAGTCCTGCCTAAAATAAATAGAAGATAATTGAGCTAGCCTGGCTGCTTGAAAATATCTCACCAGGTGGGGTAAACCCAGTCCACCTCTGCGTCTATGGTGAAATAGGGTTTGTTGAGGAATCCTATATCCTGAGCTTCCCCAAATGAATTTAAGGATTGTACTTTGAAAAGAGGAGAAGTGATCTCTCCGGATAGGGACTGGCAAAGAGCGAAAAAGGTAGGGGAGTCTAGGCAGCAAAGTCATTTTCACAGAATTAACTCTCCCAAGCCATGAGATCTCCTGCTTAGACCAAAGCTTAAGATCATCTTCAAGTTTTCTGAACATCGGGGGATAGTTATTGCTATATAGGGTTTCGTATTTAGAGGTGAGGTTAATCCCCAGATATTTAATTGAGGTATCACTCCACCTAAACTTGAAATCCTTTTTAAGCTTGGAGATTATCTCAGGAGGTAAGGAGACATTCAGGGCTTGAGATTTAGTATAATTAACCTGGAGCCCTGATATCACTGAGAAGTCCTTAAGGAGCTGACATAATAAGGGGAGGGAAGACTTTGGGGAAGTTATGAAGACTAGTAGATCATCATCAAATAGACCACATTTGTGTTCTTGTTGACCGCATATCACCCCTTTGATAAGGTGATTATCTCTGATGGCTATGGCGAGAGTCTCTATTACAATAGCGAAAAGTAATGGGGATAGTGAACAGCCCTGCCTAGTGCCTGTTTTAATTGGGAAAGCATTGGAGTAAAATCTCTGCAATTTAATCATAGCTTGCGGTGTCGAGTAGAATGCTCTGATAAGGCCCATAAACCTCTCCCCAAAGCTCCAATGCTTCAGGAAGGTCATCAGATAAGTCCATGAGACCGAGTCAAATGCCTTTCGTAGGTCCAGGGAGAGCAACATCCCCTCCTGGACCGGCCCTCCTGTCCAATTGGTTTGAAGTATTGAAACTATATCAATTGCCCTTCTGACTTGATCAGGACCCTGTCGGCCCGGAATGAAACCCACCTGGTCCTTGTCAACATATTGACTAATAAAAGAAGCTAACCGGTTAGCCATTATCTTAGTTAGAATTTTCAGGTCATTATTTATGAGGGAAATCGGACGGTAATTGTCAATGTCTTCTGGATTTTTCTCAGGTTTTGGGATCACAGTTATGTATGCGGTGTTAAGGTGCTTCTGGACAGGGTCCCCTTTCGTTTTAAAATTAAAAAATTGCGTCATATGTGGAGCCAATGTTTTGGCAAATGTTTTATAGTAGGGACCCGAGAGACCGTCAGGCCCTGGGGCTGAGCCCTGTTTGAGATCTTTGATGACCCCCAGTACCTCCTCCTCTGAAATTGCTTTATCCATTAAGTCTCTATGTTGATCTGTGAGAAGGGGTAGAGAGATGCCATCAAGAAAATGATTTATTATTCCCACATTCTCGTTGGTCACAGGGCTGTACAGGTTCTCATAATAATTTTGAATGGCCCCAACAACTGTGTTTGCGTTGGAAGAGGGGGGATTACCATCTACCCTGATTTTGGGCATAGAAAGATGCCTTGTCTGGGGGGTAAGTTTCCTCGCCAGATATGAACCCATTTTATTACCCTGATAGTAGAATTTGTTTTTAGACCAGCGGATGGCCTTCTCTGCTTTCGTCTTGAGCGCGAGATTAAGCTCTAATTTCACCTTATCTAATTTATCTAAAAGTAACTGAGAGGGATGCGCCTTATGTTCGGCTTTAATTGCTATGAAGGACTCCTCCAGCTTCTGCACATGGAGTCCTCTCTCCTTTTTGATCCTGGAAGCCAATTGAATAAATTTGCCTCTAATAAAGGCCTTATGGACAGCCCATACTGATTCTACCGATGTTTCACCTGACATATTAGTAGAAAAGTATTTATTGAGACTGTTATCAATTCCAGTGACAATAACTGAGTCTGTGAGTAATGACTCATTTAGTCTCCAATGCGGTTTAGGAAATAGCCTGGACCGGATGCGGATGGACACACTAGAGTGTGATCTGAAAGAACTGTATCATGAATGTGGGCATCTAGAATATTTGGTAAGGTATAGAAGGGAGTAAATAGGTGGTCAATTCTAGAATACGAATTGTGGGGGCTGGAGTAATGAGTAAAATCCCTGCTATGAGGATGCCTGTCTCTCCACACATCAATTAAGTTCTGAGAGTGAAGGAGTTTGGCAATGCGAAGACTGACTTTAGTTGGGCGTAACAGTTGGTTGCCTAGGGGTCTAGCTTTATCTAAAGATTGGTCAAAGGCGACATTTGAGTCACCTCCAAATATTATTGTGCCCTCCAACAAGGGGAAAAGGGCCGCTAACATTTCCTGAAAAAACTTTAGCTGACCCTGATTGGGGGCGTAGTACGAGATCAGTGAAATGATTTGCCCTTCAATAGTGCCTTTCACTAGAATATACCTACCCTCTGGGTCCCTAACATCTGAGAGCCACGTGAAGTTGCAATTTTTAGAGAATAGAAAGGCTACTCCTTTTGATTTGGATTCGGCATTAGCTAGGAAAAAGCTTGGGAAATAAGAGTGGAGGAAGTTAGGATTAAATCGGGCAGGGAAGTGAGTTTCCTGGATCAGAAGGATATCCAATTTCAGAGATTTATAAAAATCCCCAATCTTCTTGTGTTTAATGGGGGAGTTTAGTCCTTGAACATAATGGGTGGCAACCCTAAAAGGGAATTGTGGGAGGTCAGCCATCACTTAAAGTGCAGAGTGTGTGTCTATGAATAGGGTCACTCACCCTTCCCAGGGTTTTCCCATTATCTATGAAACCATATCGCAGCTTGAGGAAAGAGCCTTGATCCACATTCACTCTAAGAGGCAAGAAGAAGTAATGGAGGAAAAGAGAACAAAAATATGCAAAAGGCAATATTAAACATTGTGAACCAATCTCGACAAATAAGTAGCCCTAAAAAGGGCCATTTTCTCCAAGTAAGGTATTTGCGACCAAGGGGGGAGAAAGAGTAGAGCCCCTTGGACACCCTTTGGTATAGACCAAAAAGTCTAGCTCTTACCACTAGACAGCCCATCCCTGACCTACTAAATAAGGTCAGCTAGATAGGCGGAGGCGCAAGTGGACCATCACCCGTCCACGAGCCCTGTGAAAACGATAAAAAATAAGAACAGATGATAACTTATATTCTAATCTTAAGTAGGGTCTTGAAACTGGCCACAAGCCCCAGACGTCTCTCCCCTAGGGGAGAATAGTTGCCCTCCCTACCGGCCCTGGCCTGCGAAGACAGCCCCCTGAAAAAAGGGATAGGGAAACCTCCACAGGACGGAACCTCTGACACCTTGGCAGGGCCCACTAGGGCGGGGCAAGAAAGCCCTTAAAGTATGGGAGAACTGTGTGATGAAGTCCAACCTCAACTTTGAAGCTTTGGCGTCAAAGAATCTCCTAGTTCAGACCCTACCATCAGCCTGAAAAGCAAAAATATGTTAACAGTAATACAATGCATTTTAAGGCCTGTCCTAGAAGCTGAGAAAGGACAGAGGACAACATGAGCCCAAAAATATAATAAGGTTGAAAATTAACGACCAAAAACAAAAACAAAAAGGGGAAGTTATGAAATGAGCGTTTCCCCATAGCAGGAGTCCTGCTAGTTAGATGTTATTTTGAACTTGTCTGAGACCCAAGTCATGGGGACCATTTTCTTTCGCTCGTTTTGGTTTGGCCTTCTTCCAGAGGGGGGTTCTGGGACTGGTGGGAGACTGTCTCTTAGTCGAACTGGTGTTGCCAGAGGTGTCCATGTCGGATTCCTGAGATATCAATTTTAGATGGAGAAAGAGTTTCTCTCCTTCTTGTAGAGAAGAGAAGGCATAATCCCAACTTTTGAAAGAAACAGCAAATGGAAAGGACTACTTGTATTTGATTTCCTTCTCCGTCAGCACTGCAAGTAGGGGTTTCAAAGCTCTCCTTTTCTGTATTGTAGATGGTGCTAGGTCGGCAAAGATTTGAACCGGGTGCCCTTTACAGAGGATCTTGGCATTAATTCTGGACTGTTTCATGACCCCTTCCTTTATGGCATAAAAATGGGGCTTGGCAATTATGTCCCTTGGGGTGCCATCTTTCCGAAGGGGCCCCAGAGGTCTGTGAGCCCTGTCAAGTTCTAAACGATGTTTAGGGGTGTCCGACAGTAAGTTAGTAATCAAACTTTGTATTGCCTCAGGAATATCCTTGATCTCCTCTGGAAGGCCTCTCACTCTAAAATTATCACGTCTCGACCTATTTTCTAGATCATCGATTTTTGAAAGGGCTGTATCCAATTGATCCTGTAGAGAACCGATAAGATCTGAATTCTGATTGGAGATTGATGCAGTGGAATCCAGCTTGTTCTCAATTGCTTCAATACGGACCCCCAACATTTGAAAATCCGATTTGATCTCACCAGTGATCGTGGCAATCGTCTTTGCTAGCTCCCTCTCAAGGAGAGACGAAAATTTGTGGTAGAGATCTTCCACCTGTAATGAGATATCAGAGCCATGAGGGCTGGGTGATGCTGGAACCGGGCTGTTAGGTCCCATTGCAGGAGATGAGAGTTCCCCTTGGATATAGAATAGTGATTCTGTGGAGGAGGGTGATGGCAAAGGGAGCTGTGTGGATCCTGCTTGAGGTCCTAGGGTGAAAGTCAATAAAGCAGGGGAGAGCATTTGCCTGGAGTCAGGACGCGTTAGATGACCCAGGCTCTCTGAGCGAGGGCTGTCCATGGCTCCTGTGGCTGCGACTGAGGCTGCTGCCATCTTAGGACCCCCCTGTCTGGAAGACGCAGAAAAGAGCAGACTCAGATCTTTCCTTGCGGATGGCACAGACATGCTGGGAAGAGTCTGCTGTGCTGTAGGGACCGTGTTACCCGTTCTGAGGGCAAACTGATGGGCTTTGTGGGCTATATAGAATCCAAGGATGGGATAGGTTAACTCTGACCAAACGCTTGCGGCTTAAAATTGTGGGGTGAAGGCCTGAGAAAGATTGTTAGTACTTCTATATTATTGATGAAAGTCTTGTGGACATCCCATGGGTCTTGATTAGAGTTGAGCGAACTTCTAGAAGTCCGGTTTCTGCTGGTTCGGCCGAACTTCGGGACAAAGTCCGGGTTCGGGTCTGGACAGAACCCGAACTTTGTCCCGGACCCCGAACCCCATTGAAATCAATGGGGACCCGAACTTTAGATATATCGGGTGTTTCGGGTAGTCAAACGGGAGTCTTGCCCATTGTGCCAGGGATGTCGTGTCGTCTGAGAAGGGTCGTACAGACACGGTAGGCGTTCCTTTCTAGACTCAGACGAGAAAAGACGCAGAAGGTCTGTCCCCCCAGGATTCT
>BLSH010356881.1:118662-129462 GCA_018402905.1 Glandirana rugosa | reverse complement strand
GACAGATGGGCTGTTGACAGATGGGCTGTTGACAGATCTGGTGACAGGTCCTCTTTATTTGGGGGGGGTGTGTGGTGTTGTGCAATACTGACTGACTGACTGACTGACTGACAGACACTGATTTTGTACTCACTGATCCCTGCTCTGCTCTCTCCTCACACGATCGGTGTGTGAGGAGAAAAAGCAGGGATCACAGAGTAACAGTCTTTTGTTTACATTTGTGACCAGCTGTGAATGGACACAGCTGGTCACATGGTAAACAGCCAATTTCATTGGCTGTTTACAGATCGGGAAAGCGCTGTGTCCAAGGGACACCCGCTCCCCCCCGATCACGTGGGCGCGCCTCCCGGCGCGCGCACACAGCATGCACTTGCGGCGCGCTGCCGCTTGCCTGCATGTTATGATCGGCTGTGTCTTATACACAGCCGATCATACGGTAAACAGCCAATTTATAGCTTAATTTCATCAGCTATAACAAATCTTAAAGCTGATATACTAGTTTTGACCAAACAAATGGCGTCTGGCGAAAAAGCGGGGAAACAAAGAGAAAAAGCTATAAAAAGATGAATATGTGTCACCACCTCACATTCTCAACATTTAATCACCCTAAACAGACAAGTGGAGGACTTGGACAACGGGGAGAACGAAAAACATAAGTGGTGGAATACCTGAGTCAATAAATGCAGAAAAAGGGGGCGTGGCTTGGCGCTCAGCGGGAATGGAAGCAGAGTGAAGGAGCTCCTCACACCCACGGCTGATACAGCCTCTCACAACCGCACCGACCAATCTGGCTATGGGAAGGCATGATAGATTGGCTAAAGGTTCTACTTCACGTCGCTCCCTCTCTGCGCCCAGGAATCAGGGGATCTCGGACTTATTTCACCTCCAAATGCCTCAAACCAGAGGCCGTACAGGCTCCAAGATGGCGGGGGCACGCCATGAGCCAGAGCACAGTGAGGACTCCATGTCGGCATCTGAGGAACTGGTAAGAAGACCACATGACACAGATCACCCTCTGCAGCTATCTGAGATGAACCGAATAGCCACTGACATTAAAAACACCTTGTTCTCGGCTATAACAGACCTGAAGGCTGATATACTATCCCTCTCTGAGCGAATGGCCACCACAGAATGAACGGTGCATAAAAGAGATAGGGCCATAGAACATCTACAGAGTAAGGTCTCCTCACATACCCTACATTTTGTTTCAGATGAACAGACATTTGGAGGATTTAGAGAATTGTGTGAGGAGACAGAACATAAGGGTCAGGGGGATCCCTGAGACAGTTGAGGCCCCACAGATTGCAGCCGCACTACAGACTGTCTTTAATGAAGTGCTGGAACGTCCCAGGGAGGAAGCCATTGAATTTGTAAGAGCACACAGGGCATTAACTATGCGTCCGGCGGACACAGCACCACCACGGGACATTATTTGTTGTTTGCAAATCTTTCCTCTTAAGGAAGGTATCTTGGCAAAGGCAAGACGGAATGAACAAATTTTATTTAATGACTACCCATTATCCCTATATCAGGATCTCTCTCCTACCACCCTGAATGACAGGTGTGCCATGCGGCCTCTTTTGTCGGTACTGAGGGAGAAGGAAATACCTTATAGGTGGCGTTTTCCCTTTGCTCTGAATGCTACTTATGGGGGCAAACAATTCTATCTACGTATGCCAGACGAGATACCAACATTTTGCGAACAATTGGGAATACCCCTTATGAATTTGCCTGAATGGTACCAGGAATTCCTGGAGCCACCACAGTCTGTTACTCCACCTCAGACCCCTCAGGCGTCTCCCTCCAAGCCACCCTTGATTAAAAAAATCTAAATACACCAAACGCACAGGACCGCTATATGGCAAATCATCCCAAATTACCAAAGCCACTAAGTATCAGGAAGCTATATGATTTGTGTACCCATGAATTTCATTTTCCCTTTGTTTCTAATAACAGTTTATGAATATGTGAGATACACTCTGGTCAAATTAACATGTGGATTACCATGGTATGTTTATTCTCTTAAACTGCTAACATTTTGGACATGGACTGAGGGATCCCTTATTTCAGCCTTGCAATGCTAGATGGCTACACATAATGTGTATTGACTGTGCACATAGACTTGTGAGGGAAGAAGAAGCAACTTCACATTTCTTGTCCTGTGAGGACATCTAGTTACACTTATTGGAAATGCAGCAGAAAATTCCTTCCTACAGTCTTAGATAGTGGTCATTTCAACCCAAGTTTTCTGTGTTTATTGGAGCATCACGCTGTAAGGCAGATGTTAACATACTCTGATACCACGCATTAATAACGGGCTTTACTCCAGACTTTGGTAGCTCTCTAGTATGAAGCTGAAAATGTCTGCAGACTGGATACTCAAAAGAACTGAGAGCCCATTGAATCCCGTTACGTTAAATACATATGTTAAGGAATGCATATTTGTTTTCTGTTTTTGCCGTATCTACATGGCCTCGGTGGTCCTCTGCAGCTCAGAGTGGGCGTTTTGTGCACACTTTGGGTAGGATTGGGCTGGCCGAATATAAGAAAATGTTGGCTATGTTTAAATTGTTTTTGAACTCCCATAGCTAGAAGGAATAAGAAATGTAAGGTTATCTTAAAAGTTTAGAATCGAAACATCTTATTCAAGGTCGGATACTGCAAAATGTTAGATACTCTGTTCTATTTCAACTTTTGACCCATATGGTCAGAGGTTTTTCGGTTGTGAGAGACTCATGAGACACTTTTCATCAGCAATATACTTTTCAGGCTGCGGGAGGTGAATGGAATACCCTTACTAGTTCTTTTTTATATCACACATATACATTTTTAATTTTTTTATTTTTCTCTTCAGCAAGTGCCTCATCTTAGACGGCGATTCCAGCAGACCGCCTCCCACTGCCTCCAAAGACAGTTTCCCCTGCGATCACGAACGGTAGGGGAATCTTATAGTTATCTCTTAAGAGAGGATTTTTTTTTTTTCTTCTCTGGGAGACGATTACCTTTAAGCCTTCTGCATCTGATCTTCCTCTATAGAGATTAGATTACTCTTTCTATAGACAATGGGCATAGAATTTATATAGTTTAAAACATAACCTTGCCTTTTGTCACCTCTTCCTCTGTCCGGCTTGTTCTATGCTCTTTTCTTTCCCTTTCACTTCTTTACACAGAACGAGAGCAGCCGCCTGGCTTTTGACAAGCTTCTATTGAACCTTCTTACCAAGGACTACAGGACTACAACGAAATGGCATACTCTCAAGTAGGTAAGAAACCTTCATTGATTTCTCATAATGTAAGGGGTTTAAACACTCCTGAAAAACGAACCACATTATTGAGGGAACTTAAAAGGATAGGACCGAAAATTATTTTCCTACAGGAAACCCATTTTAGAACTGGAGCTATACAGAGGATACATGACAGACACTTCCATCGGGTCTATCATTCCACAAACCCAGACTCTAAATCCAAAGGGGTCTCCATAATGCTACACCGACATGCTAATTTTGAAGTTTCTCAGCAGCTGGCGGACTCGCAGGGATGATATTTGTTTTTGAAAGGAAATTGGGAAGGGATGCCTGTTACATTGGCAAATATCTATTTCCCTAATACAGCCCAGATCACCTTTTGTAGGCGGGTTGTGAAAGAACTGAAAAGTTTTTCGCACGGCTCCTCATATTTGGAGGGGATTTTAATGTAGCGCTGAATCCCCTTCAGGATACATCAGACGGCAAAACAAGTTTGCCTTATAAACAGCTTAAAATGAATAAACAAATGTTGAACTCCCTCACACTGGTAGACACATGGCAGATGTGCCATCCCGCAGAGAAGGATTTCTCATATTTGTCACGTACCTGACGGTGGAGTCTGTCTTGTGCAGGGAACAACCGCTCTTGCGCACCCGATTCAAGGACCCCTGGTAGTGGAGACAGAGGCCCAAGAGTGCGGGATGGCACGAGGGCTGGAGGGTCACCGATGATGTAGCGATGCTCCAGGAGACGTGCAGGTAGAAGGATGGTCGTTCAGGCTGGGTCGGCAACAGGCAGGCAGGAAGGTACAAAGGATCAGGCAAAAGAGTAGTCAGAGTCCAAGCAAGGTTCGTTAATGGGCGGGCAGCAGAGGTACAAGGGAGCAGCCAATCGGATGGTCGTGGGTAGCCAGGGTTGGTGCAGGTAGCAGACAGCAGGTCAGGACAAGCCGGGTCAACGGGAGGCAGAACAACACGGGAACAGGTATCAGGAGCCGAGGCTTACAGGTCGGGAACGCTGTAGAACGAGCAGCACTTGTTCTCAGAAGTCTCCAGGTTTAAATAGGCCCATTTGGCGCAGTTTCCGGCGCGGGCGCGCAAATGTGCGCACCACCGCGGAAATGCCAGAATTTGGCCAGAAATTGTTCCTTTTCCTAACAATATTTCTCGCCATTACACAGCAAATATACACGAATAGACTACGTATTTTTGTCACAGAGAGACTTGCCCTTACTAGATTCAGCTAGGATTGGGGTTAAATCTTTTTCTGACCATGCACCATATGATATCGCTAATTTTAAAACCAAGGGATGTGACACCAAAAAGCCCTACATGGAGACTGAATCCAATATTACTGACTGACTAATCAACTACACATCAAACAGACAATACAATCATACTTCCAGGAAAACGTATCGGCAGAGACATCACCACTGACAACATAGGTGCATGGTCAGAGGAGAATTCATTAGACTAGGGGTCAAGAAAAAGCAGGAAGTTACATGGGAAACAGATGATTTGATGGACAAAATAAGGATTTTAGAGGAGAAACATAAACAATCCCTGGCGTCGGACGTAGCAATGGAGCTATTGGAGCTTAGAAAACAGCTGCAATCCACTCTAGATCTAAAAGCTAAATGGATCTTATTTCTTAGAAAGGGATTCTTTTATGAGAATGGGGATAAATCAGGAAAGTTTCTTGCTAGAACCCTTAAAGAAACGCTGTTGTCCACTAATATAACATCTATGAAAACGGAAACCAACCCACTAACACATGATACAAATAAAATTGCCCAAATGTTTCATGATTACTATACAGCGCTGTACAACATCCCGCAAATGCACAAACCGGTGGAACTAGAGGGCACAAAACCACAATTGACGTCTCAATTCCTCAAGGAGAGTGGACTGCCCATTCTACCTGATGATGCTACCGAACAAATGGAGACTCCTATCACAGAAGATGAACTCACACAGGCAATTAAAGCTCTTAAACCTGGAAAGAGTCCAGGGCCAGATGGTTATACAGCGCTGTACTATAAAACCTATTCTACACTTTTGGTGCCGCACTTATCAAAGGCTTTGAACACTTTAAAAGATCCTGGGGAGGTTCCAGAGGATTTCTTAGGGGCCCATATCACAGTCTTGCCTAAACCTGACAAAGATCCAACAGACTGTGCCAACTATAGGCCAATTTCGCTTTTAAACCTTGACCTGAAACTATTTACGAAGGTTCTGTCTAATTGGCTGAGGCCATTTTTGCAGCAGCTGATTGGACCAGAACAGGTGGGCTTCATGCCTGGACAAGAGGCCAGGGACAATGTTACAAAGGCCCTGCGCCTGATTCATAAAGCTCACTCAGAGGGCCTGGAGGGTATGGTATAGACGCAGAGAAGGCCTTTGACCGGGTGTCATGGGACTTTCTCCAAGCGACGTGCACTCACATTGGCCTTAAATCTCATATGCTTATCTGGATTGCTACCCTATATAGCAACCCCACAGCTAGGGTGAAAGTGAATGGTACATTGACGGACACAGTGAGAATTGGTGCAAGGCTAGGCTGTCCCTTGTCACCATTGCTGTTAATCCTTACTTTGGAGCCGCTAATCCGAACAGTAAACAACAATCCTTCCATACATGGGTTTAGGGAGGGCCAACGTAACCATAATATTGCAGCGTATGCAGACAACTTGCTAATATTTGTATCGCAGCCACATATTACAATACCCAATTTAATGAAAACATTCCAAACATATGGATTCCTGTCCAATTTTAAGATAAACTACAAAAAGTCTGAGGCTCTGAATTTGACGCTGCCTGAAAAGGAGATACTACATATAAAGGCCAACTGCACATTTAGGTGGGGGAGGGGAAATCAATCAAATATCTTGGAACCTGGCTCACTCCAAAACTAAACACAATATATGCTACAAACTTTAAGCCTTTACTTCAGAACATACAGAAGGATCTGGAAAAATGGTCATTAATACATTTTTCGTGGTTTGGTAGGGCGGCCATAATCAAGATGACGATTTTACCCAGAGTTTTATATTTTTTCCAGACACTACCGGTTATGATACCTTCGAGTTTTTCTCAAAAACGTAATTCTGTGACCAGACATTTTCTATGGGCGTCGAGACACCCGCGCATAAACCTGCAACTTTTGACTAAAGCTAAACAGAATGGTGGCATGGGCTTCCCTAATTTCAGGCATTACCATATGGCTACACATCTGGGCTGCATTGTTGATTGGAATTGCCATGCTGAAAATAAGGATTGGGTGGGCATGGAAAATAGCGTGGGACCCATACCTGTTACCTTCACGCCATGGATTTCGAGAGAAGCTTGCCCTAGTCAATTAAAAAATCACCCAGTTATAGGAACTACGCTATGTATAGCACATAAAATAAGCAGGAATGCGATGCTAATTTAAAAACCGGGCCCCTTAACCCCACTAAGCTTTAATCCGGAGTTTACACCAGGAATGGGCACGCAATTTTTTTGGGGAGCGGAGGGGGGGGGAATAAAAAACCTTTACTAGCTACCCTTGGCTTTATAAGAGGTAGAATAAAAACGCTTGCGCAATTTAACCAGGATGAGGAGCGAAAACCCCTATCACATTGGGAATACCAGCAGATTCATGGCTTTCTTAGCAACACTCTGAGGCATAAACAATTCATTAAACTGCCCTCTCCACTAGAACAGCTGTGCTTGACAGCTGAAAAAGTAGATGGGACGATTTCCCTATTGTATACGTGGCTCCAATCAGAGATACACAATACACAAGACAAAAATAGACACTTTTGGGAAAGGGCTCTAAGCACCACATTTACGGACGAGCAATGGTTACATGCCTGCGTGTTCGCACACAAAAACTCCATCAATACACGCAGCCAAGAGACATCCTACAAATTGTTAACAAATTGGTATAATACACCTACAAAGCTTCATAAGTGGTTCCCGTTGACTTCCAGTCTCTGTTGGCGATGTGGAAAGGAAAAAGGTGACTTGCTACATATATGGTGAGGGTGCCGTATGATACGCATTTTTTGGAATCAAGCATGCAAGATTATTAAGCAAATAACAGAAAATAATATACATCTAGACGCTACTTGCTGCCTCCTCCATATATCAAACGGTACAATGAAACACTACAAAAACTCCATAACCAGGTTTCTCCTCATGGCAGCTAAAGATTTAATTCCGAGACACTGGAAGTCAACAGGGGTGCCTACTATACAGGAATGGCATAAACATGCATAAAATTTATATAGCATGGAAGAAATTAGGACCATAGCGACAGAAAAAACTGAAAAGTTCAATAAACTTTGGAGACCTTGAGTCATGTTCAGATACTCTGATCATTTCCAAGTCCTGATGTCCTCAGAATGACATGACGTGGACGAATCTGGAAGCTGCTCTATGTCCTTTACTTTTCTATGTTCTTTACTTTTCATATGCTAACCTCTTCTCTATTGTTGACTGTACATGATCGAGATGTTTAACACTGGTAAAATTTATAAACAGAATTTGAAAAATGCTAAGAAACGTGATAACATTGCTTACGATACCACATGATAAGGTTGTTTTGGGCAATTACTCTGTATTGCATTGATCTACAGATTTCTGTGATGTATACTTACCTTTAATGTTTGATTGTTCATTGAACTAATAATTTGTATACGGAAAACATTTCCCTTTTGAATTATATGAATAAAAATATTACTGTTTAAAAAAAAACAAATGTAGAAAAAGTAAAACCAGCTCTCACCTCCATTTTCAACAACCTTTTAGATAGACCCTTGGAATCACCAATTGAATTTGAAAGAGCTTACAGAGCCCTGAGACCCAGAGGACCTGACAAAGCTCCTCCAAGAGACATCATTTTCTGTCTTAACAGCTTCCCTTTGAAAGAAGAAATTCAAATGAAAGCAAGGCAGAATGAGCAAACTCATTTCAATGGCAAAACAATACAATTATTCCAGGATATATTCCCTATCAAGGTAAAAAATAGAAGAGCCATAACACCACTGTTGGAAATTCTTAAAGAAAAAAGATTCCATATAGGTGGAAATTTCCTTTTGCAGTTCAAATCACAGTGGAAGGAAGACAGCTATTATTACGCAAACCTGATGATATCCCATTCTGTGAAACAATTCAAAGCGAACTAATAGATCTCCCTGAATGGTACCAGGAATTCCATCTAACTCCACAAATCCCAATGATGGCACCATCTCCAGGAAATTCTCCTCAAAAATCCCCCCTCTCAAAAGGGAAAAAAACAAAAAACTATGAAGGTCAAAATTCAGGCACTTAGGCCTAAAAAACCCCAAGAGTAAGAGACAACCGGTACTGAATCTGGTCTCACTGCTGAAATCCTTTTACCATTTCGACTGTAATAAAAAGAGAAGGAAAATAAGGAAAGTTACATATGCTAATTCCAAACTTAGACTCACTTGAAAAGGTATATTCTGATTTCTGCATTCCAGCTTAAACAATAACACACTTATTACAACCTTGTCAGCCTGCAATATAAAAAACTGACACCAGATGGCAATGTCTTATAACTAATGTGAACTTTTATTTCTTGAGGAACTTGAGCCCTATACAGACTAAGACTGTAAAATAACTAGACACTGAGAACTTCACCTTAAAGCGGTAGTAAACCGGCCTGAAAGAAAAAAAATCCTGCAAGACAATAGCATAATATGTTAGTATGCATCGCATACTAACATATTATGAAATACTTCCCTTAGAACGAGGCCCCCGATGCCTGGGTCGGCCAGCGTTAAGGACGCTGACATGGTGGTCCCCTTCTTTCTCCCGGGTATGCGGCTCCGGCGCTGTGAGTGGCCAGAGCCGAGTGATGTCACTCCCGCGCATGCGCGCGGGAGCTCTTCATTCTGGCACCCAGCTCCGATTTTCCTGCAGCCTCTGCCGGATCATCAGGGCGCATGCGCTGCTAATGTCAGCGGTTGCATGCAGGGCGAATATTTCCTAAACCATGTAGATTTAGGAGATATTCATTTTACCTACAGGTAAGCCTTATTATAGGCTTACCTGTAGGTAAAAACAGTAGTTGGGGTTTACTACCACTTTAATATTCTTCATTCTCTTCTCATAACAGACAGGTTCATGGAACTCAAATGTATGAACCTAAGTATCACAAAATATAATGTCAGCTAGACATTATACAAAATGCTACATACCACACTGAATTTACCTAGAACAGTGTTTTCTCACTTCCTTTTACACAAAGGACAACATTGTTATGCTACCTGGAAACCATCTCTCTGCTGATACACAATCCGGATTATTTCAATTGACAGAACAGGAGTGGATCATAATACTCCACTTAGCATACAATTTAACACCAAAGCCATTGTATTTTTTCTATTTAATAACAAGTCCCTGTTTTTAGCTTCTTCGACTGAACTTTACAGACTGAAGCAGAACATGCAAGAAAACCAAAGAAGAAGAAGAAACGAAGACCTTAGTCTGCAGAAAATTTACTTATAAAAGGTACTATCTTTCTCTTATTCACTAATTCGCCTAATCAGATCCAGGGCTGGTCAACGTTTCCTTTTTACCCTATGAACTCCTCAAGAGGATCATACTAGGGTATTAAGACAAATAAGATATACTATCTGTAAGACTGAATATTGTTTAGACATACAAACTGTAGTTGTCATTTATGGGGTTTTTTGCTTTCTTTTTTTTTTTGTGTTTGCATTCAGGTTATATAAAAACATCACATCTAACCCAGCTAATCGTTCCAAACATTTGCTACAATATTACTTTTATATAGAAATATAAAGGTCAAAAGAAGCTTTAAACCTCCAACAAGACCCATATCTAAGGATAATAAGTAAAAGAAGGCACATGTATAATCTATTAAACAGGAACTTATAATACAGGCCAGGAGAGATGTGATGTTCATTTTGCAATGTTTCTGATGTTAAACACTTTACTAGTTTAGTTAAGAAAACTGTTACCAATAAGGTTGACAAGAAACGAAAACTAGAGCAAACAAACAGAATAGGCAGTTATTCTCAATATAACATAGTTGCATAGGTACATAGTTAGTCAGGTTGAAAAGAGTCCATCTGGTTCAACCAAAATAAATAAATTATACAGTCCTGCTCACCATTATTGGCACCCATGAAGTTTATGTACATATTGTGGAATATCTACTGAAGGAAATGTATCAAATTAACCAACATATTACTACAGATAGTACATGTATTTGAAGTACCCACGGTTATTACCACTCGTCCTGACATATTAAATAAATAAAACCAACTTGGTCTACCTGAGAAAAGTTGGACTGATTGATACATGGATACGTTGATACAATATAACTCTTATTGACGGATAAGACAAACAAACGAGATCAAAAGCAAAGAACAGTTGGAATAACCATTGTCAAAAGAATTGATTTGATCATTTCACAAATTGTAGTCTTTGTAACGTTTTACTTGTAGTGTAGAGAGGACCGGACATAATATTCAAGGACAAATTATCTAATATGTACACGGAAGAAAATGAATAATAGG
>BLSH010356881.1:84392-94838 GCA_018402905.1 Glandirana rugosa | reverse complement strand
ATTTATTTGTAGGGCACTTGCCCTAGTTTGAAGATGATTTTAGAACAGTTATATGGCTTCTACCATTAATTAATACTTTTCAGACACAGTTTGAAGATGATCCACATTCACCTCCATTTTTGCTTTTTTTATGTTTTTATTTTTTAAAAAATATTTACAGTTATTTCCCTGTCCCCATTTTTTTGTAGGGCATTTGCCCTACCCTTACCCCCATTTTACTTCCTTTTGCAGCCCTCTGGGGCTTTCCAGGACTTTGTTACAGCCATTTTTGTGCATAAAAGTTCGGGTCCCCATTGATTTCAATGGGGTTCGTTGTCCGTGCGATCGTTCGGGTTCCGTCCGGACCCGGACCCGGACTTTGTCCCGAAGTTCGGACGGACCAGCAGAACCCGAACTTCCAGAGGTTCGCTCAACTCTAATCATAACGAATTGAATTTACATTTCACCATGTCTTATAACACACACAAGCTGCCTTTTTTGGATGTCCTGGTCCGGAAAGGTCAGGACGGGCAATTGTCGAGCCAACTGTTTCGCAAATCCACTGCCGGAAATTCTTTGCTTCATGCCAGCAGCTTTCACCCAAAGCCACTCCTGGCTTCTATACCCTACAGCCAGTACCTTCGCGTTCGTCAAAATTGTTCAGACGAATCCTCCTTCCTAAAGGAAGCCAAGGAATTACAAATACGACTTCTGGAACGGGGGTATTCTGGAGCCTCCCTGAAGCGAGCCTTCAGGAGAGTCCGAGACATCCCTCAAACTGATCTACTCTTTAAAAACAAACACCAAAACACTTCCCAACAACCCCCACAAACCCAGACTCCCGACCCCATTACTCGTATTGTCACTACATATTCCACTCAACATAAACAAATCAAGCGCATTCTTGGTAAATACTGGCACCTTCTCACTATGGATTCTCAGTTATCTGCGTTTGTACCAGACAAACCACCTGTCGCCTACCGTAGGGCCCCCTCGGTCGGCGATAAATTGGTTTCCAGTGAATTTAGAATCCACAGGGGTGACCCCTGCATTCGTTGGGGCACTTTCTCCTGTGGTGGCTGCAACTACTGCCAATATATGGATAGACGCAATAAAATTGTATTACCCAATCGGCGACTATTTAGTCCTAAACACTTTGTGAATTGCAAAACCCCTGGCGTGGTATATCTCCTATCATGTGAATGTGGAGGATACTACATCGGGAAAACCAAAAATGAATTCTGGAAAAGAATATATCAACACACACTCTCCATAACTAAACATGACCCTGATACCCCCATTGGCCGACATATGGCCTCTGTCCATTCCACTACTCTTCCCAGGGTTGTGTTTTTGGCCTTGGATCGAGTACACCTTGGCTCACGTGGAGGTGACTATAACAAGATACTCCTCCAACGTGAACTGAAGTGGATTCATACCCTCCAGGCCACCTCCCTGCCTGGATTAAATGAAACATATAGTTTCAAACCCTTTCTTCTGGGCTTCACATCGGGGGGGTGTGAACTCAATCTATGAATTCCTTCATATGGTGCATTTTCCACCATCCATACACACACCCATCCATATTTACTATTATTCATGCTGAGTATTCATTAATCATCAATATTGTCCCTCCGGACTGCACACCCATGTTTCTACATCCTATACTCCACCATCATTCACCCTAATAGTTCATTATATCTCTACACTATCGTATATATCAAATTGAAACAATTTAATATAGTTCGTTCATATACACCCTTTGCTCTCTGTATTCAGGTACACACACCCCCGCTTACTCCCCCCCGCTAGATTCCCAATTTTTTTTAAAATTTGTTTCTCTTCACCACTTGCCTACTGCACCGCTTTACCATCTCCTGGAATTTCCTCTTTTTCCAACACCCTGCCCTTCCTAACATCCGCCATTAGGGGTCACTTGTGTCCCACGGCGGTGAGGCATTTTATGCACCACCCGGCAGGTGGGCTCCACAGGTTATACGCCGCTGTGGTTTCCGCTTGGCGTTTCCTTGTAGGAGCAAGCTTTTTGTCCCGGCGGGCCTTTGTCCACCGGGAAACACCAGTCCGGCGGGGCTGCTGGCGCGTGACGTCATCCCTCTCCACGTGGCAGGGCGACGCCGTGCGCCACACGCTCCGGATGGTCCCTCTGCGCTCGGTATGCGGGCTTCCCGCCCGCATTATACGAGCGGTCAGCACCTGTGCACACCGCATTGGATTGGCTGCCTTTGACGTCCCCTGCTCTATATATTCACATCAACTATTGATCACTACATGCAGCCCATACACGGATTGATCGTTCGGATACAGGTATTATGAAATTTAAATTGATCATTCATTATAGTTTTCCCTTCTGTGCCACACATACTTGACGATAACGATACTTAGAACACTATCTACTCGCCATTTAATTTGGCCCATCGGCAATGTGATAGCTCTATATATATGCAATATATGCAGTGGCTTCCTGATACAGCATGGACCATTGTATGTTTGTTTTAATTGGCAATGTTCCTGTTCGGCACAGCTTAAGGGTATGCTTAAATATGTTACTATGAGGGGCTCCTGTGCCCCCCGTTATATCCATATACTCTATCCTTACACATTCATACATGTATATACATTTCCTTTTTCCATTAGTATCAATACGCACCTCCATGTGAGGTCCAGCTGACTCAGCCACCTTGGGCCCCTTGTGGTTGCATAATAATTTCCACCTCCCCCATGGGACACCCACTTCCCCTTTGGCTAACTTTGGACCTGGTTTCCAGATCCTTCCTTGGGCTGCATTGAAATTCGTTTGATGGTACTTTCAGTCAGATGTAAGTGATGTTTTTACTAATTTTTCATTTACGTTCCCCTTTCCCCGTTTCCTCTTGCCTTCTTGGAAGCGCATTCTTACCAAACTACCTGCAATATATACTAGGTGTACTGTGTACAAATTTATGTTCTATATGATTTAACTCTCTTACAGACAGCATTATTTCTGTCTTATTTGATGTCCACTATCCCCTGATGAAGGATTGACTGAAACATGTTGGGATGTTTGTGACATTGCCCCAGGATCCTGCCATCAATGCGGTTCCCTGAGTGTGTAAATCTCAAATGCATCAAAGTTTTTGAAAGTTTGCTGTTAAACTGTGGTACCTTTTATAAAAAAACATTTGTATCTTTAATCTGTAAATGTTCTATACACTGACTATGGATTATTGTATGTGTATTGCTTGAAGTGAGCTGGTGATCTAGTGTCCCCGCTCACTCCAATTTTTTACTTCATTCTTGTCCTAATAAAATGTACTAATTTTTACTATTCTTGTGCTTATCTCTATACATTTACCTTCAACGGCTGCCTTTAAAGTCTAGGGGGATATTGTCTGTTTGGGATACTGTTCCCATTCCAAAACTCTTTGCATCTTTAGGACGTGGCAGTCCCTTTTGTCTAAATAGAACCACTTCCTCTCTAAATTCTCAGTGTGGACTTATTCAACTATGCAGGCAAAGAATACCTGCTATTAGTCAATCATTATTCAGACTTCTGGGAAATAGAACTTCTTCCTGACAATTCAGAAAATTTGCCAATGAATGGGAGTTTCAGCATGTTACTTCCTCACCACGTCATCCACAGCCTAATGGCAAAGCTGAATCAGCTGTAAAGATTGTTAAAAATGTATTCAAGAAAGCACAAAGTGATAGTAAAGACCCATGGAAGGCCATTTTACATTGGAGAAACATTCTGGCTGAAGGCATGGATAGTAGTCCAGCACAAAAACTGATGTCAAGGAGATTAAAGACCTCCTTACCAGTAGCAAACAGGCTTCTTTAACCCTCTGTCATACAAGGTGTTACAGAAGGGTTAAGGCTTAAGAGACAAATGTCAAAGGCACGATATGGCACATAGGCCAGAGATTTTCCGGAATTGAATATTGGAGAACAAATCTGTATGAAACCATTACCCGGAGATTGAACAGGCCATTGGAGAATGGGTACTTGTCTGCAAAAGGTTGCACCACACACTCCTATCTAGTGGACGTTGAAGGAACTCTCTACCGCCGCAATCGAGTGGATTTGAGAGTGGCAGAGCAGCCTAAATCCAGGGTCAGGCTGGGAATAAAAACCAGCCCTGGAAATAATTTCATACCAGCCCAACAGCATAACGTCATTACTTTTTTGTTCACAAAAGGGAAAAACATTCATGTTAAAACACATTAGAAGAGTGTATTATGAAATGGCTGTTTTCAGTGCAAATATCAATATTTAAGTTATAAACATGTAGTTATTTTTTTTGTTAAAAACACCACCCTGGGAAAAACCCCATTGCCGTCATCCCTTAATGTATAAATTGGTGAAAAGGATCCCCCCACATGGGATTGGGACTTTTACAGGCAAACTGAATCATAAATCATATTATATAAAAATATACAAATTTAATGGTATGCATTAAAATTATGCATTACTGCGGTACAGCTATTAGTACAACAATGCAAAGATACAAATATTATATACAGATACATGTGATGATTGTTGTTTGTGGAAACTCCGAAGCCCGACGCGTTTCAGGATATTCCCTTCTTCAGGGGCCGTAATTTGGAGAATCACAATTCTATAATATAATATGACATAATATATATGTTTAGATCACATTCAAAAAGACAACAATATTGCAAGGAACCATTACGGACATCTCAAACTATACCTTCGAGAATCACCATGCAGATGTGTACAACCATGACAATGTGTAGATATGTTAAAATATATATATATATATATATACAGGCCAGAGGCACAACCCCGCTAAGGCTGTGTAGTCTCACATAGGCTGCTAACAGCACACCACCCCCATAGTCACCGCTGAGCCTCAATGGTCGTCAAGCCAGCCGTGCAAAATTCCTGCCGGGATGTCGAATCAATATCGGTTGCAGCCAATCATGAAAATGTCGGGACAACCAGAGATCTAAGGAAAAATATATTATAATAATAATGATAATGATAATGCATGATGCCATATCATCATTAAAAAATAATACAAATTAAATAATAATAAATAAGTATACTATGCTACAAAGTCTTACATAGTGTTTGCAGTTATCATAAGGTGCTGTATATGCAACGCCCTATTTTACTGATGTCTGGGGGGGACTGCAAAGTAAAAAGGGGGACAGCCGGGAGGGAGATCTATGGTCTCCCAACCTCTATCCTAATGCAATACTCCCAATTTGTTGTGAAACATTCCTCTATTAGCAATATAATCTCCTCTGAGTGAATTTAAGGAGATTAGTGTTCCATATCTTTTACATCTTAAATTGGTTAGAAAGAGATCATATCTCCTTGTTTTTTTCTATACAGCCTCTGATTGCAATAACAACCATAGCATATAGAGCAAAGCATTACAACGTTGGGATATATAGTATTTATGTGGCATTGTCCTGATGCCCCTAGATTCCTATTTCCGACATATCTTTCCCACTGAAAGGATATCACATATCCCCTAGAAGGGGGATTTGATCCAGTCCCCCTCCCTGGCCAAAGAGTACTCAGCGGATACTTATCCTAAAAAGTAAAACGGGGAACAAGTCCCCACGTACCTGGTAGATTTGGCAGGTGCGCTCCTGGTGTGGTGTGTGTCAGATGGCTCTGCGCAATAGGGCCAACGGCACACGCACTTAAATAACGCCAGCGCCTGCGCAGTAAGAACGAGCGTCCCCTACCTCGTGTTTGCGTAACAAGGGGTGGGACTGTAATGGAGACTCGATACAATGGGAGGGGCAAGGGCGGCACGATCCAACTGACGCGGCGAGGCTCCCGAAGCAGACGTGCACGGCTCCCCCGCATGCGGACACCAGGGGGAGTCCCGCACGGCCGCTCCACCGACGCAACGACTCCACCAAAGGCGGGGGAAGGAGGAGAGGGAGACAGACCGAGGCAGTCCCACCTCCCCGTACCCCCCACCGATGCAGAGATCAAAATGCCCCCCTTGATCCACTGGGGACCGGGGGGCTGGGTGCGCCGGGCGGGGGCCATCGGGGTGAGAGGCCAAAGCAGCCCAGGAGACATGTGGCCATAATAGCTTCAACATTGTCAGATGATTTTTACATAAATCATAAAAATTCCAGCATAACAAGGATGCAGCAATGCGAATGACATTCCTAATGACAGGGAGAAAAGCCATACAGGGTATATTGAGGTATGAACAACAAGTGTATAAAGTATGCAGTTCCATATAGACAACATCAAGATTATGATATTTGTAACATATTGAATTGGGAATGGATTCTCCAATTTGAGCGGACTCGCAGTGCATTACATCGCGAGTCCGTCCAAATGAGTCCCCCCCCAAAGACCCTCAAAAATGCGGGGTGTCTCTCCCCAATGCTTGTCACCGGATTGGGACCCTCTTCTTGAAGTCAGAGTTTCCCAAGCAGGTGACCTGCCCAGAAGTTAAAAAGTTCCCCATGCATTGATCAAGAGAATAGATAGTGGGTCTATTCTTTTTCACAACCCCCAGAGACAAACCCTTCTAAGAAGGGGCGGAAACTAAGTTGACTGTTCAAACCTGGGGGTCTGGTGGCCCCCAGTTTCTCAATCCACCAAGTTTCCTTTTGTAATAATAGTTTGTTCCAATCCCCCCCTCTTGGATTCGGATGTATCCGATCCAAGATGAGGAATTTAATTCTGGGACATCGGCTGGCATGTTAATCTTAACATGTCTGCCGAGTGGAAGATCTGGGTTGGCCATTATCATGCTCTGTACATGACGGTAGGCTCTTTTGTAGAACTCTAATTTCGTCTTGCCAATGTAGAAACTTCCACATTGGCATGTTAGCAAATAAATGACACGGGCCGTTTTACAATTTGCATAGTGTCTAGGGGTGTACCTATGTCCACTCCCCCACATGAATCTAGAATGGAGCAATCAGATCAGGCTTTAGACGATCTCCTTGCTCTATTGGAGGAACAAGATCCTTCTGATCTTATTGACCTTGTCGACATTGAGGCCCTCCTGGACCAACATGTCGACAGGGACAAAAACCCCCTCAGGAAAAGACAGCATTTAAAAAGAAATCAGATAAATTTCCACCTATCTCATCCAATATAAACCTAGCAGCTTTCATATCTGCTACAACAGAAGAGATTAAAAAATTGAAACCCCATTCGAGACCTATACTTCAATCTCAGTGAGATGAAGAAACCCTTCAAAATTTGAAAATTCAACACAATTTGACTATAAAACCTTCCGATAAGGGAGAAAATATTGTAATTATGTCCAACGACCAATATAAGGCTATGTGCTTAAAGATCTTACAAAATGAGAGATGGTACAGACCTATTTCACGTACCCTGATAGAAAAGCATTACTGTAAATTTTATGCCTTGGTAGATGGCGCTTATGCACAAGGCGTCATTGATAAGGACACTTGGGGCTATATTCGTATGGATTACCCGAAAATCCTCACCTTCTATAGTCTACCGAAACTACATAAAGACATGGTGGATCCCCCGGGGAGACCCATCATTTCAGGGAAAGGATCAATAGCTGAAAATCTAAGTAAATACATCGACACATACTTGAGGCCATATGTAATGAGTTTACCCTCATATACCAAGGACACCATTCACCTGCTACAACAAATTGAAGACATCCAACTCTCCCCACATACATACCTAGTAGCTATAGATGTGGAAGCACTTTATAGCGCAATCCCACATCATTTGGGATTGGCAGCTATAAAACATGTTCTGTCACAATCCCACAAGGATGACAAAAAAATCCACAATTTCATTGTGGATGCATTAGAATTCATACTCCAACATAATTCTTTTTCCTTCAATGGCACCTTTTTCCTCCAGATACAGGGGGTGGCTATGGGCACTTGTTGTGCGCCATCCTACGCGAACCTGTATCTGGGGGAATGGGAGCGGACTCTCTTTTCTGATGAGACTCTCACACCCTTTATTTCTCATATAACATCATGGCACAGGTATATAGATGACATTTTGGTCTTTTGGGAAGGTGATGTGCAGTCCTTGGATGCGTTCCTGTTGGCTCTGAACAAGAACGACTTCAATCTCACTTTCACCATGACATACAGCAATTCACAGGTGACATTTCTAGACCTCACAATTCAAAAGAACCAGGATGGTGCTTTGTCCACTGGCCTCTATGGGAAGGCAACTGCGGGCAACACGATATTACATGCCACCAGTGCCCACCCTGCGCCCCTTGTAAAGTCCATCCCTTACGGCCAGTACCTTCGCCTTCGAAGGAACTGCTCGGATGAGGGTTCCTTCAGGGCTGAGGCATGGGCCTTAAGGGAGCGACTGTTGAGACGAGGCTACTCCCACAAATGTCTCAAACGAGCTTTCAAAAGAGCGCGAGATCAAACACGACATGATCTTCTTTTTAATAAACACGAGAAAGCAAGGGACCAACAAACTATACGTATCGTTACACGATACAATGATCAACATCAGAAAGTAAAGCAAATCATAACCAAATATTGGCATCTTCTACTAGTCGACCCGTCCCTAAGACCCTGTCTCTCACTAACACCTGCGATTACGTACCGACGAGCTAAATCCTTAAAAGACAATTTAGTCTCCAGTGAATTTACAGGTTTAGAAGTGACCCATGTATGCGTCACGGTACCTTTATTTGTGGTGGATGTCAATATTGCGGTCTAATGGACACGCGTAAAGAAATATATCTCCCCAATGGCCATAGGTACACCCCTAGACACTATGCAAATTGTAAAACAGCCGGTGTCATTTATTTGCTAACATGCCAATGTGGAAGTTTCTACATTGGCAAGACGAAATTAGAGTTCTACAAAAGAGCCTACCGTCATGTACAGAGCATGATAACGGCCAACCCAGATCTTCCACTCGGCAGACATGTTAAGATTCAACATGCCAGCCGATGTCCCAGAATTAAATTCCTCATCTTGGATCGGATACATCCGAATCCAAGAGGGGGGGATTGGAACAAACTATTACAAAAGGAAACTTGGTGGATTGAGAAACTGGGGGCCACCAGACCCCCAGGTTTGAACAGTCAACTTAGTTTCCGCCCCTTCTTAGAAGGGTTTGTCTCTGGGGGTTGTGAAAAAGAATAGACCCACTATCTATTCTCTTGATCAATGCATGGGGAACTTTTTAACTTCTGGGCAGGTCACCTGCTTGGGAAACTCTGACTTCAAGAAGAGGGTCCCAATACGGTGACAAGCATTGGGGAGAGACACCCCGCATTTTTGAGGGTCTTTGGGGTGGGACTCATTTGGACGGACTCGCGATGTAATGCACTGCGAGTCCGCTCAAATTGGAGAATCCATTCCCAATTTAATATGTTACAAACATCATAATCTTGATGTTATCTATATCGAACTGCACACCTTATACACTTGTTGTTCATACCTCAATATACCCTGTATGGCTTTTCTCCCTGTCATTAGGAATGTCATTCGCATTGCTGCATCCTTGTTATGCTGGAATTTTTATGATTTATGTAAAAATCATCTGACAATGTTGAAGCTATTATGGCCACATGTCTCCTGGGCTGCTTTGGCCTCTCACTCCGATGGCCCCCGCCCGGCGCACCCAGCCCCCCGGTCCCCAGTGGATCAAGGGGGGCGTTTTGATCTCTGCATCGGTGGGGGGTAAGGGGAGGTGGGACTGCCTCGGTCTGTCTCCCTCTCCTCCTTCCCCCCGCCTTTGGTGGAGTCGCTGCGTCGGTGGAGCGGCCGTGCAGGACTCCCCATGGTGTCCGCATGCGGGGGAGCTGCGCACGTCTGCTTCGGGAGCCTCGCCGCGTCAGTTGGATCGTGCTGCCCTTGCCCCTCCCATTGTATCGAGTCTCCATTACAGTCCCACCCCTTGTTACGCAAACACGAGGTAGGGGACGCTCGTTCTTACTGCGCAGGTGCCGGCGTTATTTAAGTGCGTGTGCCGTTGGCCCTATTGCGCAGAGCCATCTGACACACACCACGCCAGGAGCGCACCTGCCAAATCTACCAGGTACGTGGGGACTTGTTCCCCGTTTTACTTTTTAGGATAAGTATCCGCTGAGTACTCTTTGGCCAGGGAGGGGGACTGGATCAGGGGTGCATGGACCATCTAAACCGTCCACGCGAGGACCGCACCACACACAGTCTACCGAGACGCGTTATCCCGGTTGCCGTGTGCGTGAATTTATTGCGGCCGTGGACGCGTCATTCTTGCTCGCAGGGGATGGAGCACAAACGCATTGTTCCCCACCCTGACATTACCTCTGAGCTATGTTACCCTCCCCGTTCCCGTCGTGCTAGGTTGACTGCGCCGCTCCGAGGGCTTCGTCTGCACGCGTCGAGGGGGCGTACGCCTGTGGTACCCCTCAGGACGTGCCGGCGAGGTGGCTGCGTCGCTGAGGTGGTTTCCGCCCCCCTTCCTCCTCTCCCTCTGTCTGGCTCCGTCAGGGTGGAG
>BLSH010356881.1:57214-68378 GCA_018402905.1 Glandirana rugosa | reverse complement strand
GGGGTTAACCAGCAGGGGGCAGTGAAGGGGTTAAATATGTTCCCTGGGTGTGTTCTAACTGTGGGGGGGCAGGGCTGCTCGGGACATGACAGATCTAACTGATCCCAGTGACAGGGATCAGTAGATCTGTTATGTCCCATTCACAGAACGGGGAACCGCCGTGTTTACTTCGGCGGTTCCCCGTTCCTCCTCTCTGAAAGGAGATCGCGGGTCTCCGGCGGACATCGGGTCCGCCCGACCCGCGGGCACGCTCCCGCGGGCGCGAGCGGCGCGTGCACGTGCCGCTCGCGCCCGCGGGAGCGCGCCCAGCACGAGCCAAATGGGAGGACGTCTATTGACGTCCTCCCGGCATTTTAGAGCCGCGCTGCAGCCGTCATTCGGCTATAGCGCGGGCGGGAGAAGGTTAATATGCCGTTCCAATTCCAAGGAACTCATCCCACATTGCTAAGTCGACTATGGCTGCTGGGTCTACCCTAATGATGTACCTTGTACCTGAGTAAGGAAAACTAGGAGCCATGAAATAAAAGAGCGGCCTTGAGGAATAATTCTTATCACAAAATTGAGCGTCCCTAGGAAAGTCTGCATCTGTTTCCTGGTACCCCCTGCGAGAGAGTAAAGTCATGAACGACTGACCTGATATGGGCTAGTTCGTCGGGAGGCAGGCTGGCTTGCATGGCACGTGTGTCCAAAGTGACACCTAAGAAGGTGATGGCTTTTGCCGGGCATTCCACTTTGTGTTCGGCTATGGGAATGTTGAAGTTGTTGAACACCACTCTCAACCTATCGAGGTTTACCAGTGGTATGTCTGGTCACTTGATTTATAGAAAATCATACAGGTAAGGGATAACCATCTGACACTGGGCTCGGTGTGACAGGCTCCGCGAAAAAGACTGCTTGGATAGCTAAGTCGTCTGATGTATATTTCAAGGGAAATTCCTTAGAAGGAATCAGAGAATTCAAGCTCGGAATGTGTGAAGAATGAGGTGCAGAAAAAAATAGTGCGCTAACCGAAAATTATTGGAGAACTTGCCCTTGACAAGCCCAATAGGGCTGAGTCTCCAGGTTTGGAAGGTTACTAGGGGAAAGGGCCGATCACAGATCCTTTGTCTAGTTTGGCCTATAGCAAGGTATCGATGGCCTGTTCGTCAAGAGTTGCCTACTGGTGGTTTTTTGCTCTCGTGAGTGGAGAGAGGAGAGAAAACTCAAGAGAGTGCGTGGCACCCGAGGTGAGCCAGGAGGTGACTGGCCAGGTAACCGATAGCTCAGGTGCCTGTCTGTGTTGAGCACAAACGTGTGGACCAGGGTCCCATGGCGTACTGGGGCAAGCAGCTGGAGTCTGGTATGGCCTATGTAGGAATGTTTCGGTCTGTAGATTTATGACGCATGCTCAGTCTGCTTAACTCTTGCACTGTCAGCAAGTTGATGTTCAGTGACCTTGTCTGTGAGGTGGAGAGTCGGTCTCTGAAAAGAGAGTGTATTACATAGACATATGTGACAGTAACTAACGCCCAACCTTAGTATGCCGAATGGTGTATGTAAAATCGAAGATTTAGTGACAGAGTGCTGCAGAATAATGTGACAGAAAAGACCCGTGAACTACACCTGACTAACGCTCTATCATTAAGGTCCTGGTATGGATCGAACCTGTAGTAGGGGGTGACATGAGTGAAAAATGTATATCTCTTATTTTCCTACACAGGCTGTGCCACCCTTGTTATGCGGGTGGCATTGATGAAGAAGGGATCCCTACGTTGCGAGGGTTTTTTTGGGGGGAAAATGTCCAACCTGATGCAGGATGGGACCTGAACACGACTGACCTAAGGAGAAATGACAGAGAAAACGATGAGTGGCCCGTATGTTAATGCCACTGGAGATGAGTGGCTGATTAAGTGCCACTAAAATGGTGTGTGGCTGATTGTGTGCCACTGACAATGTGCTTGTAATGGGGTTGCATTTGTCCTTGCTCGCAGCGATTGCGAGGGATTGGTGTTGATGCGTGCTCGCATCGATTGCGAGGAGTTTATGTAAATGCATGCTTGCAGTGATTGCAAGTGTGTGTGTGCTTGCAGCGATTGCAAGTGTGTGTGAGCGCAGTGATTGCGAGGGATTGTGCAGATGCGTGCTCATAGCAATTGCGAGGAGTCATGTAACTACATTTTTGCAGTGATTGCAAGAAGTTTAGTATGTGCGCCCGTAGCGGTTGCGAGGGATTTATGTTGAAGCGTGTTTGCAGTGATTGCAAGAAGTTTAACATGCGTGCTCGCAGTGTTTGCGAGAGATTGTGTAGATGCGTGCTCGCAACGATTGCGAGGAGTTTATGTAAATGTGTGTTTGCAGTGATTTGCAAGAAGTTTAGTTTATGCGTACCCACAGCGATTGCTAGGGATTTATGTTGATGTATGCTCGCAGTGATTGCAAGGAATGTAAATACGCGCATGCAGCCATTGCAAGAAGTTTTAGACAGTGTTCGCAGTGATTGCGAGGGGTTTGCGATAATGCATGCTAGCAGCGATTGCAAGGAGTTACAAAAATATGTGTTTGCAGCAATTGCAAGAAGTTAAAGTTTGAAATGCATGCTTGCAGTGTTGCGGGAAGTGTCAAAAATGTGTGTTTGCAGCGATTTGCAAGAGGTTCAGTTAAGCATACTTTCAGCGTTTGTAAGAAGTGGGTGTTTGTACATGCTGGCAGAGATCACAAGGGGTTTGTGTAGTTACGTAATCGCAGCGTTTGCTAGGAGTTTAAATGACAACACGTGCTTGCAGCGATCGCAATGCCTGCTTGCTGTATGGAGTAACAAGTACCTGTGCTTGCAAGACGTGGTGCTCGAATGCATGTTTGCTGCAATTAGCAACTGACTTGTGCGTGCTTGCAGCGACTGCGAGAAAGCTTGTGCTGGGTTATGATGCAATCATCCGGAAAAAAAAGGGGGGGAGCATGTCGCTGGAAGTGTTTTTTTTTTTTAAGGTGTTGTTCATTCTGTGCTTGCAGTGATTGCAAGGTGTAGTGCAATCGAAGGCGTGCTTGCAGTGATTGCAAGAGCCTGTACTGATGAATTTGCAGTGATTGCAAAATTGACCTATAGATAGGTGAAAGATGAAGATAGTAAAAAATAGAAAGGGGGGTATATTGTGGCCGAACTAACCGTAACTGTGCTTGCCGTGGAACTTGAACCGATGCCATGGATCGATACGAATCGGTAGTAAGGAAGAGACACGAACCGATACTAATCGGTAGTGGGCATTAGCAAGATGTGGGTTGACTTAAATTACATGTGAACTGATTTGCTTCGATGCAAATCCTTGGTAGGAAATAACATGAGCCAATGCATCGGTAGATAAATTGACGATAATTAGCGGCATGACAAACTGATTAGAAATGGCAGAACACTAACATAATTAATGCAAATCGGTAATAGGAAATGACATGAGCTGATGCGACTCGGTAGTAGGAACTGACATGAACCGATGTGAGTCGGTAGTAGGAAGTAACATGAACCAACATGAGTCGGTAGTAGAAACTGAGATGAGTCAGTAGGAACTGACATGAACCGATGCAAATTGGTAGCAGGAACTGACATGAATGAATGCGACTCGGCAGTGGAATAACATGAACCTACATGCGTCAGTAGTAGGAACTGACATGAACCGATGTGAATCGGTAGTAAGGAATGGCGTGAATCAATGTGTTTGGTAGTGAAAAAAATGGAATGAATTGATGCGAGTCGGTAGGAAGGGTAACCGATTGGGAAGATAACATGGACTGGGTAAACAATATGACTGGTACAAATCAGAAACTAGGTACAAATTGGACTGTGGTAATTATCTGATATGGATCGTTTGTGGGGTAGGACATGCACCGATGCAAATCGGTAATCAGGGAAATGACATGAACAGAGTAATGACAAGAACCAATCGAAATCGGTTGAAGGGAAGGCATGAACCGATACGAATAGGTAGATAGGGTAATAATACAAAGAGAGTGACATGGTCCGATGTGAATTGGTGTGTGATGCATCTGATATGAACCATTGTGACTAGGCTCGAATCGGACTGTGGTGAGTATGCAATGGATTCGCTACAAATCGATTGTGGGGTGAATGGCATGGTCAATACAAATTGGTTGTAGCGTGCATGAAATAAATCTGATATGAGTTTGGTTGTAGAGTGTACTATGACCTCAACTGAACACACACACCAACCACCCAACCTTCGAGCTAATTGAGCGCAGGAACAGGTGAGTCTAACTACCACCTCAATCAGCCACAGAAGCCTGTGCAAACAATACCTGCTAATCACCCAATGGATGCGGTGGCAACCCCCATAGACAGTGAATGCTGTGAGCGACAAAGCCTGTATCGAGTGATATTGGATAACGGCCGACAGTGGCTCGAAGCTTGGCTCTGAGCTTGAATCCTAAAATAGGCAGAGGGAACCTATGAATCTACTATGCCTGTGCCATATGATGTCGGGACACGACCGACAACAACTCGGAGGCAGCTAAGTACAAAAGGGGATGCAGGATAGGACACATTACGAATTGTAACATAGCGTAAATGAAAAGGTTTGAATCCTACCTGCAACAGCGAGCAAGAACCGCCGACAAACACCCCTAACTGAGAAGCTGCAACACACTGGTAATCGAACGTACAGATTCACAAACATGAAGTGAGCAGGGGAGAGCTGACCCAGTAACGTGCTATCGTGCACTGGAACCGACAAAGAGCATGGGGAGTGAGGTGCTTAAATACCCTCTGGGCTACTCCCATAAATTCAGGCAACCATACTGGCCTTCCTATTTATTAACACTAAAAGGGGGAGATGTTATGCATGTTATGTTTGTTTATATAAGCAGGGGTGGCCCCCTCTATCCTCGCCACCCCCTATGCTAAATGGATAGATTCATGCATAGCATGAATCTATCCATGGCCGCCTCAGCCACCTCATATTCATTTGTCCGGCCCTTTCAGGATGCCAGACGCATGAATTACAGTTCCGGGTTGTTTTTTCGAAGCACCTGATTAAAGCCATAGGCTCTAAAGTGGACTTCGAGCACAGAGCATTGCGATAATTGGGACATTGGGATAAATGCGGGACTTTGATGCCACGACTGTCCTCGGGGGGAGCTGTCAGTGCCGCAAGTGGGTGCTGTATCCCCTATCTGGTGATGCTGTATACCCCTATCTGGTGATGCTGTATATACCCCTATCTGGTGATGCTGTATAAACTCCTATCTGGTGATGCTGTATACCCCTATCTGGTGATGCTGTATACCCCTATCTAGTGATGTTGTATATACCCCTATCTGGTGATGCTGTATATACCCCTATCTGGTGATGCTGTATACCCCTATCTGCTGATTCTGTATACCCCTATCTGGTGATGCTGAAACCAAATGATTTGGACCAGTGCACAAAGCAAGGTACATAAAGACATGGATGAGCGAGTTTGGGGTGGAGGAACTTGAGTCCTGACCTCAACCTGATAGAACACCTTTGGGATGAATTAGAGCAGAGACTGTGAGCCAGGCCTTCTCATCCAACATCAGTGCCTGACCTCACAAATGCGCTTCTGCAAGAATGTTCAAACATTCCCATAGACACACTCCTAAACCATGTGGACGGCCTTCCCAGAAGCGTTGAAGCTGTTATAGCTGCAAAGGGTGGGCCAACTCAGTATTGAACCTTACGGACTAAAACTGGGATACCATTAAAGTTCATTTACGTGTAAAGGCAGGTGTCCCAATACTTTTGACAATATAGTGTGTGAATGTCTCTAAGCTTTCCATGTTTAATTCAGGGACTGGATCTGCAGTCACCATAGAGATTATGTACTCATTGCAAATAAAGGCTGTTAGTAGATTGTGTACATATTCTTACGAAGTTAATAACAAACATGTTTGTGCTAACAAATAGGTAATAATAATGTGTGCTTAGTCTTTAATCACTTCCTGCCCAGCCACTATATATAAACGGCTGGGTGGGAGCTCCATAGATCCAGGAGGATGTACCCTTATGTCATCCCACTATAGCAGCTCATGCGCACACCCTTAAGTGCAAACAGGAGCACAACCTGTGATCACTGTGTCTTTTCGACACAGTGGATCACAGATCAGAGTAGAGGGTCAATGAAATAGCTCCTGTACCATGTGATTGCTGTGACCAATCACAGGGACCACAAAGGTAAACAAAGCCTGCGTGTTGCAGCCATTGGCTCTGTTTCCTCTCACACCGAGAGCGGTGTGAGAGGAGACAAAGCTGTGAGGATCTGAGAGTGTATTCTGAGTTTTTTACTGTGAAAACACACACAGAGAAGCAATATACGATGCCCTGATTCCTAGCCACACTAGCGTAAATGTCACACACCAGTGCAGCCATCCACCCTGTTCAGTGACCATGACCTTATAGCAGAACCGTTCAGCAGACTCTGCTGACCAAACCAATAGCTCTGATCAGTGGATTGTCATCAGCTATTCACCTAAAATATTAACCCCCCTGCGCACTGATGCCTGCTTCCCACATCTCCAGCCTCACCACCTCTACTCTATTTGCCCCTTTGTACCTGCTATATTCTATGCACCCCCAGCACTCCTTCCTCCCCCTGCACTAACCCACCCCCCCCACAACCCTGATGCCCTGTGGCTACCCTGCAATCTCCGGCTTCCCGCCTCTCCCACCATCTTCAGAGCAGCCACAGGGCCTTTAAAAATGTTTTTCATACATGCCCCCTTCTATCCGACCCCCCTGCAATGGTAAACATATGTGAAGCGCTACCCTCGCAGCAGCCGCTTAAGTATGTTTATTACGTACTCTGCCTTCCAACCCCAATAACAGTCTCAGCCCCCTCGGGGTCACACCTGGCAATCATGTAAGTGCAAGGACCAATGAGAAACACACACGTTATGATAAAACACAGAAATTGTCTTAACTATAAAGTTTCTGTGGAGAAGTAATAGACAGTAACAATATACTGTATACAGAGTCAGTCTCTTGGAAGAAGGATGAAGACTTGGATTTTTGGCTAGCCACTTTAGTTGGTGCATTTAAACTCCTGCTTAGCAAAGTGTATCTGTGTTATGCTGACAGTATCCCCGCAGACACTGACAGGCTCTTTCTCCCTCAAGGGAGCCTGTGTACTCGGCGGCGGCAAGCTGGACAAGACCGTAGGGGATGTGGGGCACTCGCTACATATGTTTACCACCCATTTTCTTTCCAAGTGCCCTCTGTCGGGAACCATGAATCAGTCAAGACAAAAGTGCAGTAAAATCACACTTTTTAATAAAAAAGGTAAAATGATATAAACAGAGTAAATGTGGTCAAAACATAGCCAGGGTTCGGTAACCAGAGCAGATAGTCAGAGCAAGCCAGTGAAACAGGAGTCCAGAGATCAGCAAGGTCAAACAAACAGTATGCAGGGTCAGGAGCCAGGAGGGGAGTCAGCCGAGCAGTGTCTTGAATCCAAGAACCAGAAGGGAACATCAAACAGGCAGTCTTTCACAGGAAAACAAAGCAGAGATTTCTCCAGAGATGTTGACCAAGGCATCTGTGATCTGATCCAGGCAGTTTATATAGCAGCAGAGCTGGCTTAACGAGGCAGGATATGGTCATCAGGTGAGACAGAGTAGAAGCTTAGACTGGCAATTAACCCTCAGCTGCGTACCTTGCTCTGAGAAGGGAGAGCTGAGCCCAGACCTGACAGTACCCCCTCCTCAATGACCCCCCCTCGGGTTGATCTTGCAGAGAATACGGAAAGGCCCAATAAACCATTGTGTGAGCTTCAGTGAAAGAACACGGAGTCAGAGGTTGCGTCTGTGGTTAGCATGGCATCTGTACCTATCATTGGCACGTTGCAAAGACTCCCGGACCTGTACCCAAGTGAAACAAAGACCACGGAGATGCTCCTCCAACGCAAGAATTCTCTGAGGAACAAATGAGTCAGGCAACATGGCTGGTTAGAAACCATAATTCGCTAAAAAACGGAGACAAATCAGGAAGCAGTATTGATGGCACTATTGTGAGCAAACTTCGCCCAAGGTAACAGGTCAGATCAGTTGTTATGGTGGTCAGAAATATAGTAACGTAAAAACTGTTCCAAGGACCGGTTGGCGCGTTTTGCAAACCCCATTGGACTGTGGGTGATACGCAAAGGGAAGGAAAGATGAGTTCTCAACTGTCGCCAAAACCTGGACAGAAACTGGCTATCCCTGTCCGAGACGATCACCTTGGGAAGCCCATGTAAGTGAAAGATCTGAGCAAAAATGGATGCCAGTTCCTTGGATGTGGGCAACTTCTTAAGTGGAATACAATGTGACATCTTTGAGAATCGGTCAACCACCATGAGGATAACTGTGTTACCCTGAGAGTTGGGTAACTACACAATAAAATCCATAGACAGGTGGGTACCAAGGCTGCTCTCCATTGGGTATGGGTTGTTGAAAACCCACTGGAAGATGTTGTGGTGTTTTGTTCTGAACACACACGGAACAGGCTGCTACAAAGGCGGCTACATCAGCGTCGAGACTAGGCCACCAGAACTGTTGGGAAATAGCCCAAATGAGTTGATCTTTGCCTGGGTGACCAGCAGCCTTCGGAGAATGGTAAGTTTGGAGCAGAGCAGCACGGAGACTCTCTGGGACAAAGCAGCGGTCACAAGGTTTCTCAGGAGGAGCATGCATCTGAGCAGCAAGGATCTTGTCACCCAAAGGTAAAGTGAGACTGGTACAAACCGTAGCCAGAATACGATCAAGAGGTATCACAGGAACAGGAACCGTCTCCATCTTGGCAGCGGAGGAAAACTATTGCGACAATGAATTGGCCCTTACATTCTTAGTACCGGGTAAGAATGAGACCATGTAATTGAAGCTTGACAAGAACAGAGCCCATTGCGCCCTCCTTGGGGAGAGGCGTTTAGCCTCAGACAAGAATGCGAGTGTCACGTACCTGATGGTAGAGTCTGACTTATGCAGTGGGCAACCTCTCTTACGGCCCTGGTTCCAAAACCCCTGGTGGAGCAGACAGGGAGTTCTAGAGCGCAGGGGGGGCACGTGGGCTGGATCGGACATGATGATGGTGAGATGTCGTCCAGATGTTCATGCAAGACTGAAGAGTGGTGATACAGGCCGGGTCAGTAACATGCGGGCAGAGCAGTAAGAAGGAGCAGGCAGTTGGGTGGTCAGGTGCAGGCAGGTTTGGCAACAGGCGGGCAACTGAAGTACAAAGGGGTCAGGCAGAAGGATGGTCGTAGGCATACACGCACAAGCATGCAAGCGTGCACAGGCGCGTGCACACATGCACAGGCTTCTGGACCCGAGTTCCAAGGGCAACGATTGCTTCCTGACACTGCCCCCCCCAAGGGGCAGCCTCCAGATGCCCAAACGGGCTCTAAGATCTGGGTGTCTCCTCCAGAAAGATTCAACAAAATATGGTCCTCAGGTTCCCATGAGCTTTCTTAGGGCCCATACCCCTTTCATTTGACCAAGAACTGGGTGGACCCACCCCTCTTCCTGCAATTTAAGGATGGCTTCTACCTCAAACTCTTCCTCACTAGCCACAAGAATTGGCTCTGGTGGGGCCGAATTCCGACCCGGGAAGAGGTGGGGCCGTAGGAAAGGAGGAAGGTCCAGCTTGTATGCCACCCTGTTGATCTTTCTTTTTACAGGAAAAGGGCCGATGAACCTTGGGCCCAATTTCTTAGAAGGGAATGACAGCCTTAAGTTCTTGGTTGCCAACCAAACCCGGTCGCCTGGTTGCAGGTCCAATTCCCCGCGTCTTCCCTTGTTGAATGCCCTCTTGTTGCACTGCTGCATCTGAGACACTGTTTCCTGTAAAAGTTTGTTATTCCTTTCCAGGAAATCGGCAGTTTTCTTACGGCAGGTACAACGCTTTCAGGGACTAGATTGGGTATAAACGTGGGGTGATAGCCCAGATTCGCCCAGAATGGGAACTGCTTGGTAGCTGAATGTATAGTATTATTGTAGGCAAATTCAGCCATAGGCAGCAGAGAGACCCAATCATCTTGAGCAAAGGAGGAGTAGCAGAGGATATATTGTTCTAAGGTCTGGTTAGTCCTTTCTGTTTGGCTATTCGTCTGGGGGTGATAGGCAGAAGAGAATGCCATTTCGATCTTCAATGTGGAACATAAGGCTTTCCAGACCCCGGAAAGGTGAACTGCACCCCACAATCTGAAACTATGTTAACAGGGAGCCCGTGAAGTCGGACCACTTGTTTAATAAATGTCTCTGCTTTCTCGGCTGTGTTAGGGGTGCCTTATATAGGGATGAAGTGCGCCATTTTGGTAAGGCGATCCACAATTACAAAGAAGGAGTTAAATTCTCCAGATGGGGGTAACTCTACTATGAAGTCCATAGATATGTGGGACCAAGTGAGTTCAGGAATGGGAAGCGGGTTTAATAGACCACAAGCTTTAGCCCAGTTGGTTTTGTGTTGGGCACAGACCAGACAGGCGCTGACGTACTTTCGACAGTCCTCGTCAGGCCACCAAAAGGAGCGTGACAGCAGCTCCGCAGTCTTGCGACCTCCAAAGTGCCCCACCAACTTGTATTCCTGGCAAAGTTCCAAGACTGTTAGGCGTTGCTCTTCTGGAATATATGTGGTCGGTACCCCTGCGCTGCCACTCTTTGGGTATGTGAATGTCAGTAAATAAAAAATGAGATAAACCCAACTGCTGCAGTACTAATACTGTACACAGTATTATCAAATAGAGAGATTAATGCAATGGAGTACTGCGCGGCGGGTGTGTAGAAAATACAGATATGTTTACAGAAACTTCACAAATATTCTATAATATGGGCTGGTATAAAGTGCTTATGCAAACGGTGACTTAGTGCTCATGGGTTGTGCCATAAATTAACATCATATGTAGATGCACATCATAGGTAAACCAATAGCATAAATAATGTGACTTAAGTGTAAAACTGAAAGCTGGATACTGAATTCATAAATCAATCATTAGAACAATTCCTCAATAAAGTGCTTATAGAAATAGTGACTGAATGCCTGTAAGTAGTACCATAAACTGTCATACTATATAGACACACATCATAAGTGAAACAGTATCATGTATAAAGTGACTTAGGTGCAAAAATAAATATTGAGTAATAAGTCCATAAATGGGTAAATAAAACTGTTCTTCAATCATATAGTATCGAA
>BLSH010356881.1:30596-43662 GCA_018402905.1 Glandirana rugosa | reverse complement strand
TTCTTGTTCCAAAACCATTGCCTACTCCTATAGGGCCAGCTGTTGCTGTAAGTGACACATTATTGTTGAAAAATCATCTTCATCTCCTGTGCCGTTATGTGATGAATGTTGGCCACCCAATGTATCAGTAATTACTAATTTCTCCTTCTTCTATTACAATTTGTATTATTGCTGCTGTAGCCCATGTGCACAAGTGTGTTAGAGTATTGATGATAAAATAAAGTAATGATAACAATAATGATAATAATAATAGCAAATAATGTTAAAATAAATCACTGTAAATCACAGTTTTTGCCAGCTTCTTAATCTCTGTTGTTGCTGCTGTAGCCCATATGTAAACTTAATGCTCAATTGCAAACCACTATGACATTAATAACATGCTTTACAGTTGCTGTTTTTTCAAAGTGCTTATTATAGTGCTCACAGGTGCTCCTTATAGTGCATACATATTTGCATACAAGATTTTAAATGGACTGTATAATTGAACGGTTTTAGACCAAAGGAAACTCATAGCACACATTGCACCGGCACTTTTCATATATAGAGATACAAGCCGTAAGCTTGCGGGAGAAAAAGGCGATGGGGTGTAGAGAGGCCTTTGGACCTCGTCTCTGGGAGATAACTGCTCCCATTGCAGTCTCAGAAGCATCCACTTCTAGGATGTAAGACAGAGTTGAATCCGGGTGCTTTAGGACAGGTGTGGAGGTAAATAGTCTTTTGAGCTTTAGAAAGGCCATTTTGTCTTCAGGAGACCAGTGGAAACAGCAGCTCTGTTTAATGAGCTGGGTAATGGGTGAAATGACAGCGCAAAACCCCTTGATGAATTTTCTGTAAAAATTGGCAAAGCTTACGAACCGTTGGACCCCTTTCCTGTCAACTGGAGCTGGCCAGTCCAAGATGGCGGAGACCTTCTGTGGGTCCATGGTCTCCGGTGACCGAAATGTTAAGGCCCAGAAATGGGATTTGGAGCTCTCAAACGCACACTTTTCAGACTTAGCATAGAGTCCATGCTGTCAAATTCATTGTAAGACGCACCTGACGTGCCTGCGGTGTTCTTCCAGAGAGGCAGAGAAAATGAGGATATCGTCAAGGTAGATAATGATAAATTGATCAAGGTAGTCACGGAACACATCATTCACCAGGTACTGGAAAATGGCCAGGGCATTGCAGAGCCCCAAGGGCATCACTAGATATTCATAGTGACCGAAGTGTGTCCAGAAGAGCGTCTTCCATTCTGCACCCTCTCGGATGAGGTTATATGCCCCACAGAGATCCAGCTTGGTGAATACAGTAGCTGCTCCTAGCCTTTGAAATAGTTTGGGGACCAGTGGCAGGGGGTAACATTTTTTGACCGTAATTTTATTTAGGTCCCTGTAATCTATGCAGGGTCTCAGAGAGTGGTCCTTCTTCTCTACAAAGAATATTCCAGCCCCTGCAGGTGATGTGGAGGGCCAAATTAATCCTTTCTTAAGGTTTTCGTCAAGATAGGCCTTGAGGGCCTTCAGCTCCACCTCAGAGAGCGTGTAAATTCTGCCAAAAGTTACTTTAGCTCCAGGTAACAGTTCTATCGGGCAGTCGTAAGACCTGTGAAGTGGGAGTTCATCTGCCCCCTTCTTGCTGGACACATCCAGGAAGTCGTGGTAGACGGAAGGAACAGTGGTGCGGGTCTCCGGATCGGGATCAGAGTTCAGGCAGAGCACAGAAGGAGGTGATTCGGGAGACGGTGGTAGGCAGTTGTGTTGGCAATAAGAGGAAGAAAACTGAACCTCTCCAGTGGACCAGTCAATGGTGGGGCAGTGTGCCCAAAGCCATGGCAGACCCAGAATGACCGGGAAGATGGCAATGGCGTCCAACAGCAGGTGTTCTGAGTGGCCGCTCGTAGTGCGGGCAAGAAGAGGAATAGTTTTTTGAGTGACTGCTCTCAATTTAATGGTGGACCCGTCAGCTAAGTGGATGACCACCCGATGGGTCTTAGGTCTGAGGGGAATTTGATGTTGGGCTGCAAAGGCCAGGTCTACAAAGCAGCTGCAGACTCCAGAGTCCAGGATGGCTGGGACCTGGATACTCTCACTGGGGAGCTGTAGAAGAAGGAGAAGAACAAGGTAGGTAGAAGAACTTGGAAAGGATAAGACCTCTCCTGTGGTAGTGTGGGGACCTTTACCACATTTGACTGGACAGGACCTGACAAGATGTCCAGGGCCTCCACAGTAGAGGCAGAGATGATGAGTCAGATATCTGTGTCGCTCCTCAGGAGTGAGTGAGGGACATAGCGGTCCATGTTCCGGCGGGTCTTGTGGGGCTGGTCCCGGGTAGCTGGGTATCATATAGACAGGTCGTGCAGATCCTGCAAATCCCCTCAGCTCTGCGCTCCCACAGGCGGTGGTCAACCTGGATGGCCAGGTTGAACAGGGTATCCAGAGATCTGGGAACACCCACATGGGCCAGCTTGTCTTTGAGTGGCTCTGAGAGGCCCAGCCTAAACTGATGACAGAGCGCCGCATCACTCCAGGCCATATCTGCGATCCAGTGCCGGAACTCCGAGACATAGTCTTCCACCATACGGCGGCCTTGCTGGAGCGCGTGGAGAGCGGCCTCTGCGGTGGCAGCATGGTGGGGGTTCTCATAGAGCCGGGCCATGGACTGGAAGAAGAGGACAAGGTTGTAGTTTCAGGAGCCTTTTGTTCCAGTAGCCGATGGGCCCAGGCTTGGGGATCGTCTAGTAGAAGAGAGATGACCAATCCCACCTTGGGGGATCCCAGGGAAAAGATGCGGTGTTGCAAGGCAAAATATAACTCGCATGCATTGCGAAAAGCCCGAAACTTCCTACAGTCCCCTGTGAATCGTTCGGGCAAGGGTCACCTTGGGCTCTGTAGGCAAGGTGACAATAGTACGAGCCACCGGTTGGCTGGAACTTGATGGAGCGAGCAGGGAGAGTTCTAGGACTCTGTTTTCCAACCAGGTGTACTCCACTTGTAAGTCCTTCACTGCTTGGGTGAGCCCAGCTAGGTGCACACATAGATCATCCATCAGAGAGGGCCCCTGCGCAGACTTGGAGTGGCTGTCCATTGCTGTCATGTACCTGATGGTAGAGTCTGACTTATGCAGTGGGCAGTGGGAGCTGGTTCCAGAACCCCTGGTAGAGCAGACAGGGAGTTCTAGAGTGTAGGGGGGCATGAGGGCTGGATCGGACACAGATGGTGGTGAGATGTCGTCCAGAGGTTCGTGCTAGACTGAAGAGTGGTGATACAGACCGGCAGAGCAGTACAGAAGGAGCAGGCAGTCGGGTGGTCAGGTGCAGGCAGGTTTGGCAACAGGCGCGAAACTGAAGTACAAAGGGGTCAGGCAGAAGGATGGTCATAGGCAAGCTGGGGGTCGGTGCAGGCAAAGTTCAAGCAGATACAGAGTCAAGCTGGGTCACAGATAAACAGGAAGTCTCAGAACAGATCACTGCGGGACACTTGAGCGCTGTAGAATGGACAGCACTGGTTGCAGGGTGCTGTCTGCTTAAATGGGCCATTTGGCGCCAATGCCAGTGCATACGCACGCGCACACATGCACAGGTGTGCGCACACGTGCACAGGCGCGTGCACACGCTACGTGCGCTGCACACAGGCTTCTGGACCCAAGCTCCATGGGCACCGGTTGCTTCCTGACAGCGAGATTCTTCTGGTCAGTCAATATGAGAACCGGAACAGTGGTACCCTCGAGGAGATGCCTCCATTCTTTAAGGGCTAAAATGATCGCTAGTAACTCTCTGTTCCCAATCTCATAATTGCATTCCGAAGGAAACAACTTCTTGGAAAAGTAGCCACAAGGAAGCATAGTGCTCTTGGAGGTGGGACGTTGTGACAGAAGGGCACAAACTCCAGTTTTAGATGCATCAACCTCAAGAATGGAGGGAAAGGAGGGGCGTGTCCAAGATGGCGTCGGGAGAAGACGTGTAGTGCCTGAGCTCCCAGAGACTGGCTCTTCCATCCACCATCAGCAGGTGCAGACAATCATCAGCTGGGTGTCTATGATCTCCCCTGGCATTGGAGGTATCCTGGGGCTGTGAGGGAGAGGAGGACAGGAGGAATCTGCCGCCAGCGCCGAGTGGGTAGGCCCGAAGCCGCGGCCTTGCTTACAGCTCCCGGACCGGCTTGTCATCCTGCTCCATATGGCTCTCGGACAGATCACAGGTGGCAGGTCAGTGCCTCATCCCACTCTCCAAGCTCCCCTGGGCCCTGAAAAGGGAATATTTCCTCTGATGGGCCACTGTACAGCGGGTAGGCCCGAAGCCGCGCCCTTGCCTACAATATCCATGCTCCTGGGACTGGCCTCTCATCCAGCTCCATCCAGGCCACAGATCGTTCCCAGGTGGCAGGTTAGTGCCCCATCCTGCTCCCCAAGTACCCCTGGGCCCTGGGAGGAGAACATTTTCCAGATTCCTCATCGGGGGCTGCCACAGCGACAGGGATCCCAGGGCTGGATCCTCTTCTATGGGGATTCAGGTCATCTCCCAGTGGCAGGTCTATGATTCCCCTGGGCCCTGGGAGGTGAGGCTCCCTCCGGATTCCCCGAAGTGCTGCTGTGGCGAAGGGGGAGTGCGTGAGCCAAAGTCACGACCTTACAAATCCCATCCCAGAGAGTCAGAGGGCAGATTATCATCTCTCCTGACTGCAAGGTGCTGCGCCCCAGGGACCCAGGCCTGGGTCCCCCCGCCTTAAAGTCGCCACTGGGTTATGAGAAGGGGAGCGTCAAGACAGTCCACCCGACGCGCGGCCATTACTGTTCAAAAGAAGCCAGGTAAGACCGGTGCCACGGCCTCGCCTAAAGCTCCTACTCACATGTCGACCCAGACAGGGGAGAGTGGCCGCATCCCTTGGGAATTTACAGCAGTTCTGCAGGCGATCACATCCTTGACTGATAGAATTGACCATATACAGACAAAAGTTGAGTTCATTTGCAGAGTTTTGGACTCTTTCGGTGGTCGAGTGGAACAATGGGTCTCGCAGACTGAAAATACGGTACGTGATCATGATGCTGATATACATACATTAAAGACTAATGCCTCGTACACACAGGACGACAATCGTATACAACAGGTCGTACTAATAACCGTTGTATGTGATATTGATCGTTCGTATGCACAATTAGAACAGCCGGACATACGACGGTCGTACAAGGGAGTTGTATGAGCAAACTAGAAAACTTGGTCGTACCAACAAGCGCTCATACGACCTTTGTATCGTGTGTACAGAGCAGTTGGTACAACAAGTTGTATTGTGCAAAACACGCATGCTCCAAAGTCAGGAACGGCCAGATGCTAATTACATGCACCTCAACGGTCTTTCTGTGCTCGTACGATTGTGTAGTGCAGTCAGTATGCAAGTTACATTATGCAACATACGATTTGCGACGATCATACGTATGATCGTCGTCCCATGTGTACGAGGCTTTAAGTTAAGGCGTTGGAGGCCCGGGCCAAAGATGCTGAAAACTGTAACAGACGGAATAACTTGAGCATTCTGGGCGCCAATGCTATGTCCTTTGTTGAAAACTTACTGCAAAAATGACTTCCCGCTGCTCGTTTTTCACCATTCTTAACTGTGGAAAGGGCACACCACATACCATCCATTAGAAGGCCTCAGTAAGCACCGCCACGTACTTTCGTCTTTAACTATTACATTTCTGTGATCGTGACCTGGTGCTGAGGGAGGCCAGGGCCCTGGCCGAGCTGCACTTTGAAAATGCCAAACTTCTAATCTTCCCAGATTATTCAGTGGACAATCAGCGCCAGCGGAAGTCCTTTGATGCGGTGAGGGCACGGCTCTGTGCCAAAAGCATAAAGTATAGCATGCTATTTCCAGCCAGATTGCGTGTGGAAGATGGTGAGACTGAGATTCTTCAGGAGGCGCCTGCATGGATTGATACCTTGCCTCAACGTTGAATGGTGAATATGAAAACTGTTTGCCCTTCGCTTTGGATATACAATGCCTACTTGAGTTATATTGGTGGTCTTGTTATGTATGACCTATCCTATGACCTATCCTGGAACACCAGGAGCCTGAACTCCTCAGTGAAGAAGTTCCTGGTCTTTCAGTTTCTGAATACATACCGCCCCCCATTTGTATTCTCCAGGAGACTCATTTAGTGGGGAGTAAACTTCTGAGTCTGAAGAGGCCATTGGTGGGTCACCAATATCACTCTTCCTATACTAATTACTCCTGGGGTGTTAGCATACTCATTCACAAATCTCTTCCATTCAAGTTATTGGCGATGGAGTTGGAGCCGGACAGTCGTTATATTATACTGCAAGCAATGTTAGATAGGATGGAGGTAGTTTTGTTGGGCTTATACTTACCGCCCCCGGCTGTTAGACTTCTCTATCAACTGATGGCTAAAGTTGTGTCCTATGCTGCTGACAATGTGTTATTTCTTTGAGATTTTAATATGGTCCCGGACTCTTGGGTGGACAGACTTTCCTCGGACTGGCCGCCTGGGCGGAGGCATCTAGTCTTACAGATGTGTGGAGGTGGCGTTACCCTCAGCAGAGAGCGTATACCTGCCACTCTGCCTCACATACATTTTCTCCCGCATAGATTTGGCATATGCTGGGGGGTCTATCCTTTCCAGAGTCAGGGATATATCCATTCTGCCACGTCGAGTCTCGGATCATGCACCGCTTTCCCTATGGTTTCTGAGCCTTACCGGTCCGACATGATCCACTATTGGAATGATGTTGATCACTCTATACCTCTGTCCATCTCCTGGGATGCCTTTAAGGCCTTCTCCAGAGGGAGCTTTCAATGCTACATTCGCCGGGTGCGTTGGGACCTGAGGGTAGATTTACAGTGGGTGGAGGGGAAGGTGGCTGCCCTGGAGATAGAGTTCTCCCAATCAGGAAATGCCCATGTTTATTCCAACTTTCAGGCCGCTTAATACGTACATCCAATACAAAAACTAATTTGCTACACCAATCTCAATGGATATTTGAAAAAGGGGAAAAAAATGGGCGCATGTTGACATGGTTGGCTAAAGAGAGCTCCTCGTCTGTGTCTATCTCCGGTGTGCATGATTCTTGTGGAATGCTGGTGACGGATCCTGCCCTAATTAATGATTGTTTTACCTCATTCTACCAGGAGCTCTATAGCTCCCAGATGATGGGCACGGATGAGGATCTGTATAAATATCTGGAAGACATAGGCCTACCATGCCTAACATCCCCCTCTCAGGATGCACTGGATAGCCCCATCACATTATAAGAACTGCAGAGGGCAGGGGCCTCCTTGCAGGTGGGGAAGACCCTGGGCCCTGGCGGCATTCCAGCAGAATTCTTTAAAACCTATACAGAGGAATTGCTCCCCACGTTTAGGGCTGTGTTCCTGAAGTCACTAGAGGAGGAGTCCCTTCCTCCCTCAATGTCAGAGGCGGTGATAGTGGTCCTTCTCAAGCCTGATAAAGCCCCGGATCAATGCTGCTCACACTTGTCAATTTCTCTCCTTAATGTTGATGCAAACATTTTGGCAAAAGTTTTGGCTGGCCGCTTGAATACGGTGATAACCGCTTTGGTGCATGCTGATCAATGTGGGTTTATGCCGGGCAGGGGAATGGACATAAACATTCGTAGGCCTCTGACTCATATTTCCAGAGTGGAGGGGGACGGCTGACGGGTGGTAGCCTCTCTAGATGCTGAAAAGGCCTTTGATTCAGTGGAGTGGCGCTACCTCTGGGCCATCCTATGTAAATTTAGGTTTGGCCCCCGGTTCATTAAATGGATCCAGCGCCTATATCATAGCCCCAAGGCCAGGGTTCACACTGTTCATTTTCTGTCCTCCCCCTTTGCCCTAACAAGAGGTACCAGGCAGGGGTGCTTGCTATTACCGGGTCTTTTTCGCGTTAGCAATGGAGCCTATGGCCACGCGGATAATATCAGATTCAACAATATAGGGCATACAGGTCAGGGTGGTGACAGAAAAAATATTGCTGTATGCGGATGACACTCTCCTTTTCTTGAGGGATGTTTCCTTTCTCCCAGCAGCACTTCGAATTATTGACTCCTTTGGGTCCCTATCGGGCATTAAGGTTAAATGGAGGAAATCGGTGCTGTTCCCACCAAAATACTTTGGATCCCTTCCCCCAAACAAATACCCCCTTAGAATAGGTCACAGAATTAAAGTACCTGGGTGTGGTGGTGCGGGCCCCGCTGTCCTCATATTTCAACCTCAATCTACTGCCATTGCTCGGGACCTTTTCCCAGAAATGTGTGACCTGAAGATCCCTCCCTCTCTCCCCCGTGGGCAGAGTGAACCTTATGAAAATGGTCTATTTGCCGAAGTTCTAATATCTTTTTTGCAACTCACCTCTCATGCCCTCGGCCTCCTTTTTTGATAAACTAAAGGGTATCATATCATCATTTGTGTGGAATGGGAAGTCTCCACGACTGGTCATCTCTACTTTACAATTACCTCTCACACAGGGTGTCCTATCATTACCCAATTTTTTACAATACTTCTGGGCGGCGGTCCTGGTGACGGTTAGGTGGTGGTTCTCCCAGCCCAGGGATAACCCAGCTGTGACACTAGAAGCGGCCATAATTGGATTGTACTCCACCCTTAGAAATATGGTAATGGCAGGTTGTGGATCTTCGCAGATCTTAGAGCTACATACGCTCTACCACAGTGGATGTATTTCCGCTACCATCAGCTTCAACATGCATTTAACAGCCAGTTTCCTCCCTCTCTCACCCTGGAGTCTGACCCGGTAGAGGGTCTCCTCATCGCAAACATCATAAATAAACCTATGTCCTCTATATACTTTCGACTCTCCCTGGCCCCTACTAAAACAATGGAAAGGACATTCAGTAAATGGCAGGTAGACCTCCCCGGCTTGAGGGAAGAGGATTGGGAGGGCTGTATATCCTCATTTGTCACTAATATGATCTCAATCCGAGACTGATTCCTCTAATTAAAATTCCTGCACACGGCATACTTCACCGCTAAGAGGCTAATGGCAATTAGTCCCGCGGCTCCCGTATCATGCCCTAGATGTGGTACACTGGCAATCTCCTTATTACATATGGTCTGGTCTTGCCCGCTACTGGACAAGTTTTGGGGTTCTGGTGGACATGAATCAGACTACCAACTTAACCCTTGAGTCGGATCCTAAAACAATGCTTCTAAATATAGTTGAGACTTTGGATATGAGCAGGTATACTAAGTTGTTTTTGGGTTATGCCACATTTTACGCTCAAAGGGAGATATTTCTTAGATGGAAAGATGTGTTGCCACCCACAGTGTCTCAATGGTGTTCAGTTGTGAATTCTGTTTTACCACTGTGCAAAATTACCTACTTTAACAGGAACTGGCCAAAAAAATTTGAAAAGATTTGGTCGGGTTGGATAGATGCTTGGGATTCTCCAGTGGTGGATGTGCCTCTGTGGGATCATAATGTTGTGCCTTGAACTTCATTAAAACATTATATGTCCATCTCTGAATATTTTTCTGAAACTGCTGGGTCCTGGCAGGCTTTTATCTCATCCCTTCCCGCCTCTCCCTCCCCCCTTCCTCCCCCCCTTCTCCACGGTTACTATCCTCCCTCCCCTGTTAATGTTATATTTTTCTCCTGCCCCTTCCCCCTCTTCTTTAAATCCTGTGGGTTACAATTCTTTTTGGTCATATCAGCCAGGGGCTTGACCAGAGACGAGAAGTTACGAATAAACTACCAATAATAATTGGCAAAGCCAAGAAAACATAGTGGGTGTAAACCCACAGGTCAGGACCACTGTAGAACTGCCGATAGCTTCTCTGGGTTCATCGAAAAACCAGCAGGGCCTGGATTCCAGGAACTAGAAGGAAATGTCAAAGAGGCAAAGTCTTTCACAGGAAAACACAGCAGAGATTTCTCCAGAGATGTTGACCAAGGCGAAGGCATCTGCAATCTGATCCAGGTAGATTATATAGCAGCAGAGCTGGCTAAACAAGGCAGGATATGATCCTCAGGTGAGACAGAGTAGAAGCTGAGACTGGCAATTAACCCTCAGCTGAGCACCTTGCATTGAGAAGGGAGAGCTGAGCCCAGCCCTGACACCCTCTCACCAATCCTGCGTTCAAGGCCCAAGGAACATCCTGGAACAGGCAGGCTTTTCTGGTAACTTGACTGGCCACCTCACATAGGAACGCCTCAAGCCATTGGTGCAGGTGCACCTGGATATGGTATTTGTGGATATGCACCTAGATTTCCTTTCTCTCAGGCTGGATGCCCTGACCGGCTGTGGATACCTGAAACAACACGGTGGACTGACCTGGGAGGCAGCACCTCTCCCCTGGGTCCAGTCTCTTCTCCTGCCTCATGGTAACTGACTTCCCTCAGGAAAATAAGATAGAGTTTTTTGGTTCTTTTTCCCCAGAGCTTGCTGGCTCTTGTAGTTCCTGCCCCCATGCAAGGTTATGGGGCCATTTTAGATGAGGACTGCATGTCCCAGAATCCTTTGCAGCTGCGGCTGTTGTAGTCCTTCTAATTGTTTACTTTAATTGGCTCCCCCTGATTGGCTCCCTCTCCTCCTGCCAATAGGAACACAGGGAAAGGAGCAGAGAGTGGGTGGATGCCTGTACGAGGAGAAAAAGGAGAGTGGGAGAAATCCCCCACAGATACTGACCTGATAGGCTCTTTCTCTCTTAGGAAAGCCTGTGTACTTGGAAGAGGCCAGCTTGGGAGATGCATGACACCCACTACACACTCTCCCACCAAAGAAACTTTGGTCCCCCAAAGGAAGTAACAATCTTTGACCTGGTACATGCTTTTAAAAGTACAGGTGGAAGGAAACAGGTTAATGTACACAGGAAAACAACAATTTACATTTTCACAAGAACCTGGCAGAGGAACCTCCCACTAATTAACATAGGAAGGAAGGTTGTCCTTCCCACAAGCTACTCTTTATAGGGATGACCCTACCAGTTGTGCAAAGGGGTGAGTCAGGGTTGGCCTTCACCAAAGCGGCCATGAACAGGTCAGGCATGTCAAGAGTCTCTTGAGGAGTGAGGATAACTCACCCAACATGTCACAGGTCGGTCTCTTGAAATGGGGAATAACTCTTAGTTTGCTCTGTTCCACTGGCCCTGGCACAGTAGGCTCACTAGCCTCTTCTTCCTGTTTGTTTGCTTCTGCCTCCTGTAGAGCAGTTTCTTTTGCTTCTGCTATGGATCCTTCTTCATCCACTGCGGAAGAGGGAGACACTTCTGGCCCTCCTGTAGACACCGAGGGTAAGGGATCACATCTGCCGCTTCAGCAGATCTGTGTTGGTCCCTACAATCAACAAACTTCCTCTAGACCAGGGGTGTCAAACTTGATTTCATTGTGGGCCGTATCAGCATTATGGTCGCCCTGAAAGGGCCGGTTGTATATCTAAGACTAGATGTTCAAAGCACCACCCCCCCTTACAACTGATGCCAAGAGCTCCCCCCACCATCAGAAGTCAAGGGTCCCCCACCCTTCCTTACATCACTGTGGGGGCAGAGCTGAGAATTAGAAAGTGCAGGGTCTGGAGGAGGACCAGAGGAGAGCTGGAGTCTTCTGAATGCTGAGACCAGGGGAGGTGAAGATGAGGGGGTGCTGCAGCTGCACAGAGAGACAGACTGCTGAGACAGGGGTGGTGGAGATGAGGGGAGTGCTGCAGCTGCAGGAGAGGTGTGAGGGCCACATGAAATGACCTGGAGGGCCGGATTCGGCCCCCGGGCCTTGTGTTTGACACCTGTGCTCTAGACCCTTGCAGCCAAGGACACACAATGCCCAGTGTCTCAAAATTCTGAGGCTTTCCAGCCCTTAATGGATCACACAATCACTGGATTCACAGGTGCCCATCACAAGGGTTATTCTCCATTTGAATACCCTGGATCTCTATATCTTCCAATTTTTGCAGGGGCATGTACGACAAATACCTCTCGTAAAAATCTCTGGTCAGCAAAGTAACCTGACACCCGAATCAAGAATGGCTCTTGTATAAATTCCTTCCACCAAAACAGGCACTACAGGCAGAGGGCCTACCAACTGGGCAGGAGGCTTGGTGGAAGCATCTGGAAAAGCAGGTTTGCGTGACTGGACTTGTGTTTCCTTTGGCTTCCGGTGTTGAGAATTCTGGCTGTGTTTTGGAGGCCGATAGGCATTCCTCACTGAAAAGGCATAAACTGCAGATGTGCTCCATTGTTCTCTTGCAGAATCAGTGAAGGTTCTTCTTGAAGGCCCAGGCCTTCTCTCTATCTTTGGGTCACTTCTAGAGTTGAGCGAACTTCTGGAAGTCCGGGTTCTGCTGGTTCGGCCGAACTTCGGGACAAAGTCCGGGTTCAGGTCCGGACAGAACCCGAACTTTGTCCCGGACCCCGAACCCCATTGAAATCAATGGGGACCCGAACTTTTAGGCACAAAAAAGTCCTGGAAAGTCCTAGAGGTCTGCAAAAGGAAGGAAATGGGGGTAAGGGTGGGACAAGTGCCCTACAAAGAAATGGGGACAGGGAAATAACTAAAAGCATTTTTTTAAAAATAATTTCATAAAAAAATAAAAAATGGAGGTGGATGTGGACCATCTTCAAACTGGGTCTGAAAAGTATTAATTAACGGTAGAAGCCATATCACTGTTCTAAAAGTCATCTTCAAACTGTGTCAAAAAAGTATAAATAAGCCGGGAGAACCCATATCACTGTTCTGCAAACATCTGGAAACTGTGTGTAACACTTTAAATAAAACCGGGACAAACTGTTCTGCAAACATCTGGAAACTGTGTGTAACACTTTAACTAAAACCGGGACAAACTGAACTACTGTTCTGCAAACATCTGGAAACTGTGTAACACTTTAACTAAAACCGGGACAAACTGAACTACTGTTCTGCAAACATCTGGAAACTGTGTGTAACACTTTAAATAAAACCGGGACAAACTGAACTACTGTTCTGCAAACATCTGGAAACTATGTGTGTCACTTTAACTAAAACCGGGACAAACTGAACTACTGTTCTGCAAACATCTGGAAACTCCAAAATAAATTTCACAATGTGTGTCAAAGGTCTACAAACGTCTTGTCATCAAGTCAAACAG
>BLSH010356881.1:6690-19655 GCA_018402905.1 Glandirana rugosa | reverse complement strand
GGATCGCTATCCCTTCGTTCTGTGCTGCTATCCCTTCGTTCTGTGCTGTTATCCCTTCGTTCTGTGCTGTCTCCCCCTTGTCAGCATTTGTGGTTCCAGGCAACTTCTGGGCGTAATACAACATATCCCTCGGTGGATCTTTACTCTGCCCTTTCTTAGCTGTTTTTGAGCTCCCCTCCTTCAGCCGATCAGCTGCACGAGGCGTGCGCTGTGTAAGGGCCGCGGCTGTGCCGGCGCCATCTTGGGACTCTGGGCCTGCCATCTCGGGCTGTCCCTTACGGGTCTTACCCCTGGTGCAGAGCGCCGGTGGAGGATCCAGGTGCTCCGGAGGGTGCAGCAGCCTTGTAGCCAGCTGTTCTGGGGGGATCCGCGGAGATCGAGGTGTCAGGGGAGGATCAAATACAGGATCAGGCACGGAGCTGTGAGAAGTACGTCTTCCTCACATGCCGGTCTTGGCCACGCCCCATATATATATATGTTTACTGCATTAATTTGTTTCTTTTACTCAAAAAAGAAAAGAGAAATGTATGTATATATATATATATATATATATATATATATATATATATATATATATATTTATTTATTTCTTTTGGTAAAAAAAAAAATATATATATATTTTCTGTTTGTTATGAAGGCATATATTTTTTCTCCTCTCTTTTTAATGTCAAAAGACCTTCTCTCTCTAGTGCTATTTTCCTTTCTGGCTATCCTCATTTCAGCTGGCCATCCTATCTGTCCTCAAGCCATGAGTCAGTCACCACTTAAAAAAGACCCTCAAATGCAAAGGTACGGGACCACCGTGTTGGTAAGTTTGCAGGAAAAGAGTGCCTCCTTATGCGGATTGCTTTGAGTGTGTTCAGCCCCGCATGCTTATGCTCTCAAAAATCAAGTGCCAGGGAAAGGCGGACGGTCTTCATAAGAGTGTAACTGCAGATGCCACACCCACTCAAGGGAAAAGGTTCCAAAGAAGACGTCTTATCGCCTCTTCCCCAGAGCAACGCCAATGCCCCAGCAAGAATCCTGCAGGGCCTGTGGCACAGCGCCTATAGCCAATAGGCTGGTGAGTAAAGACTGCCTGGAGGAGTTCGCAGTTAACAGGTAACACCAAATATCTTTATTAATTATGATGCAAGATGCTATTTTAGACTCACTTCAGTTATGCCAGCCAGGTTGCCCCCTCCTAGTTGCTACTCTAGCCACTAGAAAAACAACCTGGCACCCTGGTATGTGGCGCTCAACCACTCAGTTCTGCAGTGAAGAGTAAGCAGTTCTATGTCCCCACCTCTGCCTGTGCAGTAGCCGTCTGAGTTCAAGCCTCTCCCAGTGTGAAGACCCAGTGTTCGGGCCGCTAAATTGTGCTAAAAAGCCTGGGTGCCACTTCTGTGGGTCTTGATGGGGCCCTGCAGTGTTTCCTCTTTAGGAACGAAATCTGCCATTATGTAAGTGTCTGTGGGCTGAGGCTTGGGCTACCCTGGTGAGTGGGCAGCGTGCAGATAAAAGCTTCTCTTCATCAGAGGAAGACCCGGAGCTGCTTGGTTTCCGTTTTTTTCCTTCATGGAATAGTGGATCCAGGTGGTAATGCAGGCCATTACATGAGTAAAAAGACAAAGTCATATTTACGCTTTCTTCAAAACGGCAATTCCTTCTACGTTTATGGAAGAAATTTAATCAGATGGATGGCAAAGTCCAGAGAAAGCTTCTCCTTTGATTGTCTATACAGGTTTTATTCTTTTCAGAGACCCGATATAGCATCACTGAAATCCATGCCCACAGTAAATGTGACTGTAGCCTAATAATGAGGCGACCAACAGGGGTCTGCCGTCTGGCAGTTGCCCCTACCTGGGTGACTAGTGCTTTTTGGTTCCAGGAGATAGAGACAGCCATTGGAGAGAAAATCCATAAAGCTGATATCATTCAAACCCTAGCCAAGATTAATGTGTCTGTGAACTTTATTGCAGAAGCAGCAATAATCTCAACCAGGTGCCTGGCCATAGCGATGCTATGCTCGGTCATGGCTAGGGGGGCCCTATGGTTGAGACCCTGGGCGGTGTCTTGCTTCCTAAAAACAAGATTGGTGTGAGTCACTTTATGGCAGAAGATCTCTGTTTGGTAGGAAACTGGAGACAGCCATATTATAAGTGACAGGAGGTAAGTCCAATCTGCTCCCATAAGACCGGAAGCAAAAGGAAAAGAAAATGTTTCTCCCAGCAGGTTCCACTTCTGTAGGTCCAGGCAGCCTAGGGCCAGCTGTCAGGCTAGGGTCCCAGGTAGAGGATGTAAGGGAACTCAGGCAACCTTTTACAAGGTCCATAAGTGAAAATCCTTGGGTATACCACAAGTACCCACTAAGCCCTTTTGACAAGCGCATGCCCAGACCTTTGAGGTAGGAGCCAGAGGGCACAATTTATGGGTTTCTGGACAGCATGTTGTACAGATCCTTGGAGGAAGGTATTAGGCACTCATTGTCACTTCAGGGATTCCTCACTGCTTCTCCTCCAGACCATTTCTCTGCCAAATCCACCGCAATAGCGGGTGGGCTGCTACAATACTTACAAACACTTTAGACTCAGGGAGTCATTGTCCCGGTCCTATTCACAGCAAAGATTGCAGGTTTTCTACTCAACCGTGTTTGTAGTTTACAGGGTATGGAGGCTAGTGTCCAGTTGCAGATCGAAAGAGGTTAAACCTTGTTGGCCCTCTTAGAGATCTTTAAGATGGAGTCCAGTAAAACAGTACAAGCAGTCGGCTAGATGCTACTGCTGGATTGTCAGGATGGCTATCCTCACATCCCAAATTTCCTTTTCTTTCCAAAATAAGTAAGTTTGGTGATCGATTAGATGCATCTCCACTTTAACAGCCTACCTTGTGGCCTATAAATAATAAATATCTCTGAGAATGTTGGCAAGGGTCTCAGTGCCGTGTCAGCTCTACTCAGAGAACAGGTTTGTCACTACCTGGACGTCATTCTTCTTCTATCCAGGGGACTGGAACAATTGCTGTCTCACCAAGAGGTCCTCATACATACCCTGCAGAGATATGGCTGGGTTATCAACTTCAAAAAAAAAAAAGGGGGAACGAGAAGATGGCTTTCTCCAACTCAACAGTTAGTGTAGTTGGAGGTTGTCACGTACCTGGTGGATGAGTCTGACTTCTGCAGTAGGCAACCTCCCTTACTACCCTGACTCGAGAACCCCTGGTAGAGCAGACAGGTGGCTCGGGAGTGCAGGATGGCATGAGGTTTGGACTGGGTCACCGGTGTTGATAGGAAGTCCATTGGTGCACTCATGCACAGGAGCGTGGTCGTACAGGCCGGGTCCGTAAACAGGCTGGCGGTGTGGTACAGGAGGAATAGGCTGGTGGGTGGTTGTGTCCAGGCAGGGTCATCAACAGGCAGGCAGCAAAGGTACAGAAGGATCAGGCAGGAGGGTGGTCATAGACAAGCCAAGGGACGGTGCAGGCAGAAATCAGCAGGGTCAGACAAGCCGGATCACAGGAACAGAGAATCAGATTACAGGTTTCTCAGGAACACACACTAAATGCTGTAGATCAGACAGCACTTGCTGCAGGGTGTGTGCAGTTGAAATAGAGCAGTTTGGCGCCGTCTCCGACGCGTGCACATAGGCGCACGCAAATAGTGCCAAAACGGCCAATTTGATACAGGATTTCACCTAACATTGCCCCCCCCCCCCCAAGGGGCAGCCTCTGGATGCCCAGCCAGGCGTTCAGTTCGGGGTGGTTCCTCCAAAAAGTCCTGACACGTTCCTTGGCATGGATGTGTTCCTCGGGTTGCCAGGAATTCTCTTCAGAGTCACACCCCCTCTCACTCTGCAGTCGAGGATTGCCTCAATCTCATACTCCTCCTCACCATCCACTATGACTGGTTCCGGCGGGGCCGTTCTCCTCCCTGGAAATTGGTCCTGGGTTACTGGTTTCAACAGGGATACGTGGAACACCGGGTGTACCCGAAGAGAAGGAAGGAGGCTCAGCTCATACGCCACCCTGTTGATTTTCCTCTTGACAGGAAAGGGGTCAATGAACTTGGGTCCCAGCTTCTTTGAGGGCCAGGACAATTTTACATTTTTGGTGGCTAGCCAAGCTTGGTCGCCCAGCTGCAGGTCCAACTCCCCTCGTCTCCCTCTGTCAACGGCTCGTTTATTATATTCCTGCGACCGGGATAATGTCTCCCACAAGAGTTTGTTATTTTCCACCAGGAAGGCAGCTTTGTCTTGAACAGCGGGCACTGTACTTTCTGGTACCAGGTCAGGCAAGAAGGAGGAATGGTAGCTGAGATTCGCCCAGAGCGGTGACTGGTTTGTGGCTGAGTTTTAGATGCATCCACTTCCAAGATATAATGTAGGGTAGGATCCGGATGCTTTAGGACTGGGGCAGAGGTAAAGAGTCTTTTGAGCAGTTGAAATGCAGCCTGGGCTTTGGTAGTCCATAGGAATCGTGTATTCTGCTTCGTGAGCTGGGTGATGGGGGCAATGACAGCTGAGAACCCCTTAATGAACTTCCTGTAAAAATTGGCGAAGCCAACAAAGGGTTGAACTGCTTTCCTGTCCATAGGCGCTGGCCACTCCACAATAGCAGAGACCTTCTGGGGGTCCATGGTTATGCCAGAAACGGAAAGGATGAAGCCCAGGAAGGATATACTAGCACATTCAAATGCACACTTCTCAGCTTTAGCATATAGTCCGTGCTGGCGCAGGGGGCAAAACACACTTTTAACATGACTACGGTGCTCCTCCAGGGACAACGAAAATATGAGAATATCGTCCAGATATACTACTATGAATAGGTCAAGAAAGTCTCGGAAAATGTCATTGACAAGGTGTTGAAAGGTAGCCGGGGCGTTACACAGCCCGAACGACATGACCAAATATTCGTAGTGACCAAATCGAGTTTGGAAGGCCGTCTTCCACTCATCCCCCTCTCTGATATGGATGAGGTTGTAGGCCCCTCTGAGGTCTAATTTTGAGAAGACCGTAGCCGACCCGAGTCTTTGGAAAAGCTCCGGGACGAGGGGCAAAGGATAGCGGTTCTTGACTGTGATCTTATTGAGGTCCCGATAGTCAATGCAGGGTCTTAAGGTCTTGTCTTTTTTCTAGACAAAGAATATCCCGGCACCGGCGGGAGAGGTAGAGGAGGGTCGGATAAATCCCTTTTTCAGATTATCGTCCAAGTACACCTTGAGGGCTGCAAGCTCCAACTCGGAAAGTGGATATATCCTGCCAAAAGGCACCTCTGCTCCTGGTAGCAATTCAATTGGGCAGTCATAGGCCCGGTGTGGCGGCAGCACATATGCTCCCTTCTTACTAAACACATCTAGGAATTCATGGCATTCCGTGGGGACTGCCAGGAGGGTCTCCGCATCGGGATCAGAGTCCGGAAAGGGTACTGTAAGAGCCAGCTCCAGTGGCTGCGGGTAGCAGTGATGGAGGCAGTAGGAGGATGTGAATGGCACGTCGCCAGTGACCCAGTCGATATGCAGGCAGTGGGCTCGATGCCAAGGAATCCCAAGGATGACAGGGAAGAGTGGGGATGCGATGGCGTCCAACCGTAACAGCTTCGAGTGACCCTCTGGTGTGCGGGCTGGAATAGGAACAGCCTCATGAGTCACAGAGCCCGATTTAATGATGGACCCATCAGCCAGGCGGATGGTTATTTGGTGGGCCTTAGGTTTGAGAGGAATCCGGTGCAGAGCAGCAAAGTTCAGATACAGGAAACAATTGCAAGCCCCAGAGTCTATGATTGCCCGGACCGGGACGTCTCCATTGGGCAGTTGCAGAATAACGGAGAGCACCAAGTGGGTCGTAGAATTGGACAGAACTTGATGGGGTAGGGACCCGTATCCTGCTTGGCTGGACAGGATCGCACCATATGCCCGGGAGCCCCACAGTATAGGCACAGGTCGTGGGTCACGCACCTTAATCTCTCCTCTGGGGTGAGGATAGGGCGCTGGGGAGTGAGCAGTCTTTCAGAGTTGCGCTCCCGTAGGTGGCGATCGATCTGAATGGCCAGATCAATCAGAGCATCCAAGGTCAGGGGAACATCCACACGAGCTAACTCATCCTTGAGTGGCTCAGACAGGCCCAACCAGAACTGGAAGCAGAGGGCTGTGGCGTTCCATGCAGTGTCAGCGCTCCAGCACTGAAATTCGGCCACGTAATCCTCCACCGTGCAGCGGCCCAGCTGGAGCGCATGGAGCGCCGCTTCTGCCATGGCGGCTTGGTGCGGGTCCTCATATAAACATGCCATGACCAGGAAGAAGCTTGCCAGGCTGGTGGTTTCGAGGGTCTTCTGCTCAAGTAGCTGATGAGCCCAGGCCTGGGGATCACCCCGGAGGAGTGAGATGACCAGTCCCACTTTGGTGGCTTCTTGGGAGAAGGTGCGGGGCTGGAGAGCGAAGTATAATTCACATGCGTTACGGAACGCCCAAAATGTCTTACGGTCCACGGCGAACCGTTCGGGTAGGGGTACCTCGGGCGTGATGAGGGTATGGTCAGGAAGCGGGTCGGACCCAGATGTGGGTGGTGCAGAGAGCTCCAAAACTCGGGCTTCCAGCCACATGTAATCATCTTGGAGAGCATTCATCGCCTGAGTAAGGCCGGCCAAATGTGTGCAAAGTTCATTAGTTGGGGAGGGCCCCCTGCGCAGACTCAGGCATGGCTGTCTGATACTGTCACGTACCTGGTGGACGAGTCTTACTTCAGCAGTAGGCAACCTCCCTTACTACCCTGACTCGGGAACCCCTGGTAGAGCAGACAGGTGGCTCAGGAGTGCAGGGTGGCACGAGGGTAGGACTGGGTCACCGGTGTTGATAGGAAGTCCGTTGGTGCACTCGTGCACAGGAGCGTGGTCATACAGGCCGGGTCTGTGAACAGGCTGGCGGTGCAGTACAGGAGGAGTAGGCTGGTGGGTGGTTGTGTCCAGGCAGGGTCGTCAACAGGCGGGCAGCAAAAGGTACAGAAGGATCAGGTAGGAGGGTGGTCGTAGACAAGCCAAGGGTTGGTGCAGACAGAAATCAGCAGGGTCAGACAAGCCGGGTCACAGGAACAGAGAATCAGATTACAGGTTGCTCAGGAACACACACTAAACTCTGTAGATCAGACAGCACTTCCTGCAGGGTGTGTGCAGTTGAAATAGAGCCGTTTGGCGCCGTTTCTGGCACGTGCGCGCACGCTCATAGGCACGCGTGAACGTGCAAATAGCGTCAAGACGTCCAATTTGATACAGGATTTCTCCTAACAGGGGTGCTCTGCTAGTTCCTCTGTTTTGCTTACATCAGAGAAAGCAGTGGCAGTCAGGAAGAGAATTCTGAGGACAGCTACCTCTACGTCTTCATGCATAACGATGATTCCACGGGTGCCTAGGAATCTTAGTGTAAGGGAGGAAACAGGATCGAGCACAGGTGAGAACAGTGTCACTCATTATGAGTAGCGGTCCACGGTGATGGAAAGACCTTGAGGAAGTCACGGCCCTTTTGAACCATTACACTGGATCATTGTTATGAATCATGTCTGCAAGACAGCCTGGGAGGCACACTGTGAGGGACTGTCGGTCAAGGCAAATGGACATTTCCAGCCAAGGAAGGTAGTCTTGAATGCGCTGGAAGTTCAAACAGCCTTTTTAGCAGTTTGGCCTTGCTACACAGAATCAAGGGAAGACCAGTCTCCTTGCAGTTGAGCAACAGGGCAGCAGTTGCCTACATTCAGCTCCAGGAAGGAACTCTCCCTATCAGCAGTATGCTATTGAGAGAGGTGAAACCCATAACGTCTGGGACGGAAGATCACTAACAAATTCAGGAAGCAGTTTACCTCCCAGCAGACTTTTGAACACATAGGCAGACCGACTATCATGCAAGCTTCCCAGAGGACGAGTGGGTCTACATCCCAGGTCTTCTCTGGGCTGGTCCATAGGTGGGGCCTACCACAGACAGGCCTCTTCACAAATGTTGGGTATGTCTGGCCTTGTTTCCACAGCCATTTTTGTGCTGAAAAGTTCGGGTCCCCATTGACTTCAATGGGGTTCGGGGTCCGGGGTAAAGTTCAGGTCAAGTTCGGTACCGAACCCAAACTTTTTCGTGAAGTTCGGCCCGACCCGCCGAACCCGAACATCCAGGTGTCCGCTCAACTCTAGTCTGCACGACTTTTGAAGGCAGTCGTAAGGATTCAGTCACAAATGGAAAGGAGTCTTTCCCAATGCTATTGATTGGTGTTGCTGTATCTCCTGTCCGTTAAACCGTTTGCTCCAACAGAGCAGTGTTTGGTTCAGGCCATTACCTACAAGACAGTATCTATTGCAAAAACTTTAAGCAGAAGTTTGTCTGAGATTCAAGCTCTTAGAGCTTCAAAAAAAAAAAAGTTTTCTTTACAAAAAGAGTAGAGTGCTGTCTTGTAGGTCATCTTGTATCAAAGGTAGCAATAGCCCTCTATTTAACAGACATCTGGGAATTGCCTAAATTTCCAGAACATCACACAGGAAAGTCACACAACCTGGACGTTTTCAGAAAGAAGCACCTGTCCACAATTGCTCTTTTCAGATCATCTAATGAGTAGAGTTGAGTGGACACCTGGATGTTCGTGTTCGTCGGAACTTCACGAAAAAGTTCGAGTTCGGCACCGAACTTGACCCGAACTTGACCCCAGACCCCGAACCCCATTGAAGTCAATGGTGACCCGAACTTTTGGGCACAAAAATGGCTCTAAAAAAGTCCTGGAAAGGGCTAGAGAGCTGCAAAAGGAAGCAAAATGGGAGTAAGAGTAGGACAAGTGCCCTGCAAACAAATGTGGATAGGGAAATAACTTAAAATCACATAAAAAAATAAAAATTGGAGGAGGAGGTGGATGTGGAGTAGGAGCCTAGAGGTTGAGGAGGCAGTGACCGTGGCGGTGTAGGTGGAAGTAGAGCGGAGGAGGAGGAGGTAGCCAACACTGTTTTTTGTTTGTTTGTTTTTTTTTCTAATTGGGGTAGCCCCCAAAATATTGAGACATATTAAAAAAAAAAAGTGGCTGTGTGAGGCCGGTCTAAATGGGTATTCTGCACAAGGTACAGACAAGTCTTGTGGGATCCATGCCTGGCTCATTTTAAAAAATGTTAGCTTGTCCACGTTGGCTGTGGGCAGGTGGCAGCGCTTGTCTGTGATAACGCCCCCTGCCGTGCTAAACACACGTTCAGACAATACACTGGCTACAGGGCAGGCCAGCACCTCCAAGGCATAAAGGGCAAGCTCAGGCCATGTGCCCAATTTGGAGACCCAGAAATTGAATGGGGCAGACCCATCAGTCAGTACGTGTAGGCGTGTGCACACATACTGTTCCACCATGTTGCTGAAATGCTGCCTCCTGCTAAGACGTTGCCTATCAGCTGGTGGTGATTGTTGTGGCGTGCTGATGACAAAGCTTTTCCACATTTCGGCCATGCTAACCCTGCCTTCTGAGGTGCTGGCGGTGCCACAGCTGTGTTGGTAACCTCTTCCTCCTCCTCTGCCTTCGCCTTGAGCTTCCACTGTGCCCCCGGTGTCATTTGGGAATGCCCTCAGCAGCACGTCTACCAGCGTGCGCTTGTAGTCGCACATCTTCCGATCACGCTCCAGTAAGGGAATTAAGGACGTTGTCCTTGTAATGGGGATCCAGCAGGGTGGCCACCCAGTAATCAGCACAAGTTAAAATGTGGGCAACTCAGCTGTCATTGAGCAAGCACTGTAGCATGTAGTCGCTCATGTGTGCCAGGCTGCCTAGAGGCAAAGACAAGCTGTCCTCTGTGGGAGGTGTATCATCTGTGTCCTCTGTATCCCCCCAGCCATGCTCCAGTGATGCCCATGATCTGCGTTGGGTGCCACCCTGCTGTGAACACGGTTCCTCCTCCTCTTCCTCCTCATCATCCTCGTCCTCCTCATCCTCCAGAACTGTGCCCTGGCTTGAAAATTGTTTACCTGGCCTATGCTGGTGCAGGAACCCACCCTCCGAGCCACTTGTGAATGACTGACCTGATAACCATGGAAATGACCCCTCTTCCTCCTCCTCCTGTGTCACATCCTCTTCCATCATTGCCCGAAGTGTTTTTTCAAGGAGACATAGAAGTGGGATAGTAACACTGAGAACAACGTCATTGGCACTGGCCATGTTGGTGGAGTATATATATAAAAATGGTGCAGCGCTAAATAAATACACTTGAAATGAGTCAAGAGTCCAGCTCACAGCAACATGTGTAAGAAAGCAAACCACAGTCCATTGCGCAACATGTATAAGCCAAAAGTTTTAATGAAGTAAAAAACACATTACACTCACATGCTCATTCATGTAAAAAGCGCCTTAAGAGCTGGAAGGAGAGCGACCGGCGCTCCCCTCACTCTAGATGACAGTGGCGTCCTGGCTCACTGTTCCGCCCATACGAGTCGCTTCTCCCCTACCGGTTTCATCACAAGATGACGACGTCTTACACATGTTGCTGTGAGCTGGTCCAGTGAGAAGAGTGGATCTAATAGAGGTGTTGGAGGCTGTCTATGCTAAGTGGTCTTTACATCATGCGCTTATGACCCCTGTAATAAGGGTCCACCTCAGGGGGTAAGAGACAGTGTGTGCAGTGATGGTGACGGCTTCCCACTATTTCTTCTACTCCTTGGATCTACAGAATTTCTGAGCCTTCTAGGAACTCTATTTTTATGAACAATTGCAACTCTTGACTCATTTCAAGTGTATTTATTTAGCACTGCACCATTTTTATATATGGACGTTTGCATTGGGTTCAACAGTGATTGTGCAAGCTGCTTTTTTAGTTTTCATGTTTGGTTTATTTGTTGATTTATTTTTGTGGTTTTTGGCACAGCAAAATTTTCTTTTTAATGTTGGTGGAGTTCTCGAAACACTGCAATATGGTACACAGGTCTCGCATTGAGGCCCACTCGTTGGTGGTGTAGTGGTGCTGTTCCGCAGAGCGACTGACCCGTGCATGCTGCAGCTGAAACTCCACTATTGCCTGCTGCTGCTCGCACAGTTTCTCTAGCATGTGCAAGGTGGAGTTCCACCTTGTGGGCACGTCGCATAGGAGGCGGTGAGCGGGAAGGCCGAAGTTCCGCTGCAGCACAGACAGGCGAGCAGCAGATGGGTGAGAATGCCGAAAGCGTGCACAGACGGCCCGCACTTTCTGCAGAAGCTCTGACATATCCGGGCACGATATTTCGCCCATTATCACACACCACCAGGCCGGGCTTGAGGCTCAGTGGCAACAACTACTCATTGGTCTGTTGTTCAATGCCCATCCACAGCTCCTGCGCAGTGTGGGGTTTATCCCCCAAACATATCAGTTTTAAAACAGCCTGCTGTCGTTTCCCCCTGGATGTGCTGAAGTTGGTGGTGAAGGTGTTACGCTGACCGGATGAGGAGGCGGTAGAGGAGGATGAAGCGGAGTAGGAGGAGGCAACAGGAGGCAAAGAGAAATGCCCTGCAATCCTCCGTGGCGGAAGGACATGCGCCAAACAGGTAGCCACTCGTGTCTTGTCGCCCACTACATTTGCCCAGTGTGCAGTTAGCGAGATATAGCGTCCCTGCCCGTGCTTACTGGTCCACGTATCAGTGGTTATGTGGACCTTGCCACAGATGGCGTTGCGCAGTGCACACTTGATCTTGTCCCTGACTTGTTTGTGCAGGGAAGGGATGGCTCGTACCACGTACTGTGGGACAGACACCGCCATCAGGTTTTTAAAACTGTCCGTGTCCGCCAGACGGAATGACAGCATTTCAAAGGCCAGGAATTTTTAAATGCTGGCATTCAGGGCCAGTGATCGTGGGTGGGTAGGGGGGTACTTCCTATTTCTCTCCAGTGTTTGGGAGATAGAGAGCTGTAAGCTTTCATGGGATCATGGTGTGGAAATGCTTGGGGACGGTGGCGGACATGGTGGCGTTGCTGTCATATCGTCTGTTTGCTGGGTGGCAAGTTACACTGGCACTGTAGAGGTGGAGGAAGAGGCTGAGGCAGCAACAGAAGAGGAAGCAGGAGGAGGCCGAGACCTTTCTTGGATTTGAAGTGCTTATTCAACTGCAGCTCATGCTTTGCATGTAGATGCCTGGTCATGCAGGTTGTGCTCAGGTTTAGAACATGTATGCCTCGCTTCAGGCTCTGATTGCACAGCATGCAAACCACTCATGTCTTGTCATCAGCACATTGTCTGAAGAACTGCCATGCCGGGGAACTCCTTTGAGCTGCCTTTGGTGTGCTAGGTCCCTGGGTGCGGTGGGTAGTAGCAAGCATACTGGCTAGGGGACGGTCGCTCCGCTTTTGCGGCCTGCTTCCTCTTTTGCTGTGCTGGTGCCTCTGTGCGACCATCACCTCCTCCTCCAAACTGCACACGTCACTCACATGACCTTCATTCCATATGGGGTCTAGAACCTCATCATCCTCCACATCATCTTCCACCCACTCTTCACCACTGCCCTCCTTGTCAATCTGCACACTGTAGAAAACCGCAGCAGTTGGCACCTGTGTTTCGTCATCATCAGAGACGTGCTGCGGTGGTGTATCCATGTCCTCATCCTGAAACGGAAGTGGTTGGGCATCGGTGCACTCAATGTCTTCCACTTCTGGGGCAGGGCTATGTGGATGGCCCATGGAAAGCACACCAGCAGAGTCACCACGGTTGACGACGCCAAAAGATGTCACACGTCTAACTGTTCCTCCCGTCACCACTTCTCACCCACCTTCTACTACACCTCCTACTACTCCAAGATCTGGGGTATACCTTACTTCCAGTACACTCACTGCACACGTCAAACCTCCTCCTCCACTACCAGCGTGTCTCCGTGGTCGTGTCGTTTTCTCCTTCGTCCGGCGTTTTCGCCTCGCTGGCAGGGGATCGGTCATACGAACGATGATGGGTGGCGTGGGTCCCTGGATCGTGTGGTTTCCGTCGAGTTTCCTCAAGGGGCCGTACCGTCAAGAAGTCTGTTACACGACTACTGTTCTGT
>BLSH010356859.1:49257-59579 GCA_018402905.1 Glandirana rugosa | reverse complement strand
TAAAAAAAAAAGTGTTTTCATTTTCTTTCCACATTTTCCAAAAACTTGTGTAAAAAATGACATGTTAAAAAGACTCATCATGCCTTCTAGAATATACGTTGGGGTGTTTACTTTCCAAAATGGGGTCATTTCTGGGCGTTTCCATTGTCCTGGTGCCAGGGGAGGGCTGGCAGCCTTAGGCCTGGGGGGCAAGTCCAGTCAAGTGGCCCATTGAACCACAAAATCAGCTCACCATCCATGCCCACCTGGTTTTAGAATGTATATTGATGTTATGAAACAAGACAAATATGATACAATGTGGTAACATAATTTAATGTTAATAGCAACAAAGGAGCTTTAACAAAAATAATGCATCGATGCAGCCTCACTACCCACCAATGCAGCCTCACCAGTGCCCATCAATGCAGCCTCACAACCCACCAATGCAGCCTCTCCAGTGCCTACCAATGCAGCCTCACCAGTGCCCATCAATGCAGCCTCACCAGTGCTCCACCTTTGCCTGCAGTTAGTTGGTGGCTGCGCCCCTGGCCCCTACTTTCTTCCTCCACAAGAAGAAAAAAGTGTGAGCGGCAGCGGCCGTTGGCCATTTTGAATGTAAGTTAGGATGGCCTGGGGGGCAATTGCCACCCTGCCCCCTGGCCCAGCCCTCCCCTGTAGCCATATTAGTGCAATAGTGCCAGAGAAAATTGAGTACTGTCCACGATACTTTTTTATTTGCACTAACATAAAATTTTTCAGGACAAGCTTTCTTGGTGTCTCCCCTTCTTCAAGGTCCAAGCAGTACTGAATAAAAACAGTTTTAGCCAAATGTTAAAAGAAAAAAAAGAGAGAGAAAAAAGTTTTTTTCTCTTTTTTTTTTTTTTAACATTTGGCTAAAACTGTTTTTATTCAGTACTGCTTGGACCTTGAAGAAGGGGAGACACCAAGAAAGCTTGTCCTGAAAAATTTTATGTTAATGCAAATAAAAAAAGTATCACGGGCAGAACTCAATTTTCAAGGTTTTTTAAAAAAGCGTTCCATATTTAGTGCTGCTTCCACCAGCCTTAGGACGTGGGTACTGCACCCCCTAGTGGCCAAGTGAGATATTTATATATTTTTCAATTTCTCTTTTTCTCTGTAATACAATTTCATTATGAATAAGTCCCACATATCTAATTTGATATTTTAACTTTACTCCAGCATATCCTGGCTCTCTCCCTCAGTGGCGGTACCTGGAGTTCTTGTTTGGAGGGGAGCAGGCGATTCGGCTCTGGAAGGCATGGATACATGAGACAGCCTTTTTATCCACAATTTTGCCCTATATTTTTAATTCTAATACTACTGTACTGGATTTTTTCCTTCCTTTTTGAATAATTTTGAAACAGGTATGGTTGCAAAATCTCTTTTGACCAATTTCAGTTTTCTGATAGGCGTGACACCTCACCCTCTTCCTTTATATTTCAGAAATATGTGATCCACTCTGTACAAGATAATACCTCTGATGAAGGTCAATAGGTCCTTGCATTAGGTCTTGTACAACAGTTTTGTCAATTGATCTATTTCATGTGTACATGAGTTTGTTTTTCAACTGAATTTTTGGAATAAGTTTCTACTTCTTACCCTATTTTTGTACTTAATAAAGCATATATTTTTTATAAATACTGTTTTTTTGTGCCTTTGAACACCTAGGAGGAGGGGAGGAGAGAGGAGACACAGGGGAAGTTAGTGGGTCGCCCAGATAGAAGCTAGGCTGGCCACCATGAGGAGTAAGGAGGAGACTTGCCACTGGAGCAGACAAGCCTGTTACCTGGAGGGAAGACCACGGTAAGTGTTGCGGCTGCTGGGTGACACTGACCGAGCCATGGGGGGAGGGGGTAGGCAGGGGGTGCGGGTGACCAATTTTTGGGGGGGACGGAAAAGTGCACAGCCACCCGCCAATCACCCCCCCAAGAAAAATACCACCGGCCACCACTGGTGTTTATCCAGTGACTCCATCCCCCACACAGTTATAAAGCATCACCCAGGGACCCAGTTAACCCTTTGATCGCCCATGGTGTTAGCCACTTCAAAAATGGCATAAATCTATCCCATAGTTTGCAGACGCGATAAATTTTGCACAAACCAATCAATATACGTTTATTGGGATTTTTTTACCAAAAATATGTAACAGAATACATATTTTCATGAACTGATGAAGAAATTAGATTTTGTACAATTTTTTATTGGATGTTTTATAGAAGAAAGTAAAAAATATTGTTTTTTTTTTTCAAAATTGTCCTTCCTTTTTTATTTCTAGCACAAAAAATAAAAAACGCAGAGGTGATCAAATACCACCAAAAGAGGGGGGCGTGGCTACTGAGCCCCGAGATGGCCGCTTAGCCTAGGAGCTCCGCCAAACAGCCGGGATATACAGCGCCCATTGGAGCTCTTCCGAGCAGACAACCACTGCCCTCAGTCCAGAGAGACCCCTACACCTGCCAGAGATGAGGAAGAGGAGAAAGTAGCCCCCGCCACAGCTCAAAAAGCTGACAGGCTTCTTCACCACACAGGAGAGACATCCACAGCAAAATGGCGCCGGAGCACGAGACCTGCAGCTGAACGAGCCGGCCTCCGGAATCATGTCAGACTCGCAGCACCGTTCCTCTGCAGCCTCCACACCTACAACGAAGAGCCCAGCCAAATCTAGACAGAAGATGGCCTCCCCAGGAGAGACACAGGGAGCTCAAGGCATGGAAGTGAGTGACGCCAGGCCTCATACACGGCGTAACCCTGCACCAGATCCATTTTCAGGATTCCCCAGATCTGGACAACCAGCCTCAGATATTGTTCTGAAGGACATGTTGATGTCTCTTAGAACATCCCTGCAGACCGATCTAATCCACTCAATGCAAAAATAGCAAGCAGAGGTACAAGAGCTGGGAGGCAGATTAGATTATGTGGAAAAGAGCATGGGTGAATACTCCACCTCATATAACACACTAGATGATGCCTATAATGCCCAAAAAGAGGACATATTGTTGATAAAAGACAAGTTAGCTGACCTGGAGGACAGATCCAGGAGGAATAACCTGAAGTTAAGGGGAATTCCTGAAACAATACAGCCTGCTCAATTACAACAACAGGCCCAGGATCTATTCTCCACCATGGTACCCTCTCTTTCAGCCGTTGAAATCACGGTAGACAGAATACACAGGGTACCCAAACCCTCCTTCCTACCAGATGAGGTGCCTAGAGATGCCTAGAGATGTTGTCCTGAGACTACATTTTCACTGCGCCAAAGAGCTTATCCGGACAACCGCCCAGCCCAAAATGCCTCTATTCTAATTCTTCCAGATCTGTCCTGGGATACACTCTAGCGTAGAAGAAACCTAGATACAGTCACTAAGACCCTACGCAACCATCAGATTCCACACAAATGGAAATACCCAGCACTGCTGTCAGTCTCCTATAACAGATCCAGCTTTACAATAGCCTCTCTGGAAGAAGGCTTGATAGCCCTATGACAGTGGGGCATTATACCAGAACCTACCCAGGATCTCAATTCAGTTCCGATACCACTGCCCACAAATCAGGAATGGCAGGTGGTTTCACGCAAGAAATCTTCCAAAAAGAGAAAAGAATCCAAAGGAGCTACCGACAATTCTTCAGTCTACAAAACAAATTCAAATCCCCCTGGCTATGGATGATCCATGTTTACAATTCCCCTTCTGTTTCTCGCAATTAACTATGCGACCACAAATCCCATTGAGGATTCCTTTCTTAAGGTTTTAACCTGTTTGTTCTACCTACAGGTTGTTACATTTCAGCTGATCTTTTGTTTATTTGGTGCACCATCACCCGCTGGAGAAGACCATGATACACCTTCTGACAAGCTGATACTGCTCAGACCAACAGGAACAAGCTACCATCGAACGCTAGCAAGATATACATTCAACTCAGAGGAAAGGCGAATTCACCTCCTCCGCACACCTACAATAATAAGTGACACTCTCCTCCATCACACAATTACCCCATCCACATACAATGACCTTTAAGTGCCTATCACTAAATGTTAAAGGGCTTAATTACCCAGCCAAGAGACATTCCATGTGGAAAGAAGCCCAGAGACATAGAGCAGGCATCCTGAGCATTCAAAAAACACACTTCCTGGCATCCAACATTCCTAAATGCGTTCACAAAAACTATCCCCATGTTTTTGTTTCCTATGCCTCGAAAAGAAATGGGGGGTTCTCCTGGCCATCCAGGACTACCTGGCTTTTAAGCTTAAAGAGTCATACTTGGGCACAGATGGATGATACATAAAGAGTCATACTTGGGTACAGATGGATGATTACATAATAATGCCTGCCCTTACAGTTTAGTGGCTCTATACACCCCGAACCAACATCAGCTAAGGTTCATCCACAGACTAATAAAAAAAATCACCACAATCAAATATGGGAACCTATTACTGTGTGGAGACTTCAACACCACATTAGACCCTTTCCTGGATACTTCTTCCAAGAACTCACATCGCAAACCCATGTTAAGAGACTTCTTGCACTCTGAGGACCTGTATGATGCCTGGAGGTGCCAACATGCATGCGAAAGAGATTACTCTTACTTTTCCCCCAGACATCATACCTATTCCAGAATAGATATGTTCATAACGGACAGAGGTTACTAGAGAAGATCTCTGATTCTAGAATATACAATATTTTATGGTCTGATCATGCTGCTATTTCCACAACAATAGAGGAAAAAGGTTTCCCTCTCCTCAATCCCAATGCAACACAAGCTTAATCCAAGACAAAACAACCTCCAAAATCATAGCTCAACACTTAACAGATTATTTCACTTTAAACAGTGGGTCAGTCAAAGATCCCTACACACTCTGGTCCGCCCATAAGGTGTTCATCAGGGTTGTACTGATCCAGCAAGGAGCCAGGGCCAAGAGATGCTACAATTCACGTTTGACTAAACTGACAAATGACATCCATAATCTGGAAACCACTAATAAGTCCCAGTCAACTCCCTAGCCAACTCCAAAAATATCTAATGCCATACGAGACCATAGAGAGGAACTGAGAAATTTGTTACTACAACAATATGACAAACACCAAGACGCTTAAAGTTAACTTCATATGCCAACGCCAATCGTGCGGGTAAATTCCTGCCCTGTAGGGTCAAAACAATTTAAGCTAAAGCTAGAATATCCCACCTGATTCACCCTACCCAACATTACAAAATTACCAACTCACAGGAAATTGCCGATCAATTTGCTAACTTCTATAGTTCACTCTACAACCTCAAGGGGGGCCCAACTATTCCTCAACCTACAAAGGATAGTATACTTTCCTTCTTACAACAAATTAACCTCCCCAAACTATCCAACACCCAACTATCTCTTCTAAATTCCCCATTTAGTGCATCTGAAATAAACAGAATTGTGACATCTCTTCACAATGGCAAATGCCCTGGCCCTGACGGCCAGTCGAATGAATACTACAAAATGTTCAGCGCAGTATTGACTCCCCACCTAATCAACCTACTTGAAAAAGCAGCCCAGACCACAAAGTTCCCCGAATAAATGCTTCCGGCCTATGTGGTGACAATCCCCAAACCAGGGAAGGATCCCACTACCCTGGCCAACTTTAGGCCTATTTATTAATTAAACACAGACATAAAGGTGTATGCAAAACTCCTAGCACATCGCCTAGCTGATATTACACCATCTATAATCCGGAACGACCAGATGGGGTTTGTTAAGGGGGGACAATCTTCTCATGCAATCAGACGAGTCCTGAATGTTATACATCATGCTGAATCCAGTCAAACGCTTTCCTTATTACAGGATTCCAATTCAACCATAGGCAACATATTATTACCTGTTTGCTAATGATGTCATTCTCCTATTATCAAATCCACTGACATTTCACCCTCAAGCCCATCAAATTCTAACAAATTTCAGCAATATATCCTATTACAAGGTTAACTTTTCCAAATCCCTAGTACTTGACATGAACGTACCCCCTGATATTAAACACTATCTACAAAATTATTTACCCTTTAGACCTCATGCACACAGGATGTTAAAAAAAACGAGCTGTAAAATCTCGTACCAACACCAGGAAAAATGTCTGTTAAAAAAGCGATTTTATCAGCGTTTTGCATTGGCGTCAATGCACGTTTTTCCGCGCTAGCTTTAAGTCGCGTTTCTCTGCCTCTATTCAAAATCAATTGTTCCCTATGGGAGCCCATTGATTTGAATAGAAGTCACACCAGAAGTCGGATCATGATGAATTTAACAAGTGGGCCCCCAGATCCCGGCCTCCACCCTACGTGAATTAGTATGGGGTACATTGTACCCCTACCCATTCACCTAAAAAAAGTGTAAAAAAAACACACTACACAGGTTTTTAAAATATTTTATTAAATCAGAAGAAGAACAGAAGAAAGAAGAGCTGGAGAGGGAGAAGACGCTGGAGCTGATTTAATAAAATATTTATAAAACCTGTGAAGTGTGGTTTTTTTTTTACACTTTTTTTGGGTGAATGGGTAGGGGTACAATGTACCCCATACTCATTCACATAGGGTGGGGGGCTGGGATCTGGGGGCCCCAGTGTTGAAGGGGGCTTCCAGATTCCAATAAGCCCCTGCCCGCAGACCCCAACAACCAACGGCCAGGGTTGTCAGTAAGAGGCCCTTGTCCTCATCAACATGGGGACAAGGTGCTTTGGGGTGGGGTGAGCCCCCCTGCCCTAAAGCACCCATACTCCCCATGTTGAGGGAATGCGGCCTGGTATGGTCCAGGAGGGGGGGCGCTCGCTCGTCCCCACCCCCTTTCCTGGCCTGCCAGGCTGCATGTCGGGATAAGGGTCTGGTATGGATTTTGGGGGGACCCCACACAATTTTTTTTCATTTTTTTGCGGGGTTCCCCTTCAAGATCCTCAGCACATAACTGCAAGGCGGATCATCATGATCCGACTTCTGGCGAGACAGTTTATGTGTGCATGGACACATAGGCTAACATGGTGGTGCTTTCAGAGGCAGTTAAAAAAACATTAAACGCCCCTAACAGCAGCTGTAAAAATATCCTGTGTGCATGAGGCCTTAAGTGGAATGCCTCAGGCATCCCATACTTAGGAATCCCCCTCACTTCCTCGGCAGCGTCCCTAGCTCAAGCAAACCTCCAGCTCCTCATCGCTAAAATAAGACCCCAACTTCACCGCTTGGAACAATGCAACTTATCATGGGTTGGTAAGTCAGCTGCCTTCAAAATGATAATTCTACCCCAAATTTTATACACTTTCAGGGCTCTACCCATTTCCATTCCAGACTATTATATTAAGACCCTATCGAACCGCCTACATTGCTACATTTGGAACCAGAAAAAAACAAGGTGTGCACATAGCATCCTTACTTAAACATAAAGCTGTAGGCGGAATGGAAATGGTGACCATTCAGGACTACTATTGGGTAACCAAATTAGTTCAACTTAAATACTGGTTCAACAGCAACGAAGATCCATTGTGGGCAAATATAGAAAAGGCCCTAGCTCCCACGAATGACCTCATATCACTATTTATATGCGACTCATGGAAGCCTTGGGACCTATCCAAACTTCCCCACACTACAGCAGACACTCTGAGATCATGGAGACACCTACTGAGCCTACCGAATGACTCCAGTAAATTGCTAAACCTACCCTCAAAACCCAAGTCCTAGAAGCAATGATCCCCATGCTAGACACAACCCAACTGGTATCACAGGGACTAACAGAAGTAGAGATTTTTTTCAATGGATCTGACCTAAAAACATGGGATTCCCTTAAAACAGAATTCAACCTACCACCGAACACCAATTACACATACCTATCGAAACATCCCCTGCCCACTATAGAAATTTCCCCAGAGGCATGGAACTTCTTCACTTCCAAAAATTCCTCACAAAAGGGTACTTCCTTATTTTACAATGTTCTTCAAGATAAACTCTCATTCAACAAAAACTCAGAGAAAATTGAGTACTGTCCGTGATACTTTTTTTATTTGCACTAACATACAATTTTTCAGGACAAGCTTTCGGGGTATGTCCCCTTCTTCAAGGTCCAAGCAGTACTGAATAAAAACAGTTTTAGCCAAATGTTAAAAAAAAGAGAAAAAAAGAGAAAAAAACCTCTAAGGGAAAGGAAAAACAAACCAATACAAATCAATGTATAAGGCCACGGTAATGAAACTGGCTGTAGAGACAGTGAGATAAGACAGACAAGAGTTATAGACTGGGGAGGGGAGGGGGGTGACAGTCACAGAGGGGGTCGTAAAACGTAAGGATAATGAGTGAGAAAACCTATATCCAAGTTTAAGCCATTATTTTTTGTGTCAAAAAGAAGAATCATTCTCAGTTCAAATGTTTTTCTTTCCTGCGTGGTTCTGAAATCCCCTTTAAGAACTAAAACATTGAGGTTTTCAATGGTGTGGTCCGGTTGTGAAAAATGATGCCCCACCAGTGTGCATAAATCATCTTCTTGATGATTCTTGATGGAATGTCTGTGTAAATTCATCCTTGTTTGCAATTTCTGTCCTGTTTCCCCAACATAGGATCCTTTATTGCACCGACTGCATTGAATCAGATACACCACATTACTAGAGGTACAGCTGTATGATCCCATAATATTGAAGGTCCCATTTGTGTATGTGACACTCTTGGATGGATTGATCTGGTTGCACAGTTTGCAACGTTTTTTATTGCAGGGTTTGCTTCCATTATTAGTGACGTCATAATCAGAGTGAAGTTTCCTGCTGATTAGTTTTTGTCTGAGATTGGGTGGTTGCCTGAAAGCCAATATTGGGGGTTGTTGGAATATTTCTTTCAGGGTATCATCTTCTGTTATAATGGGTTGTAAATCTTTGATTATCTTTGTTATCCCTTCTAGTGCTGGGTTGTATGTGGTGACTAGAGGGACACGGTTATTTGTTTTTTTCTCTTGGTATTGAAGGAGATTTTCTCTTCAGGTTTTCAAGGCTGTGTTTATGCTGCTGTTTAAGGTTTTGTCTTTGTATCCTTTCTTATGGAAGAAGTCTGCCAGTGTTCTGAGATGTTTATCTCTGTCCTCTGGGTCTGAACATATTCAGTGGTATCTGATGGCCTGGCTGTGTATGATGGCCCGTTTAGTGTGTTGGGGGTGAAAACTGGAACTATGGAGATAGCTGCATCGGTCAATCGGTTTTCTGTATATAGAAGTGTGAAGCTTGTCATCCCTGATGTATACTGTAGTGTCTAGGAAGTTGACATGTGTGTTGGAATAATCCATTTTTAGCTTGATAGATGGGTGAAAGGTGTTGATCAATGAGCCAAACTTTTTTTAATTTTCTTCACCTTCAGTCCATATCATAAAGATATCATCAATATAACGATAATATCTGTATGACTTATGTTGTATGCTGTTCAGGAATTTTTCCTCCAGGTCAGCCATAAATAAATGTGCATATTGGGGTGCCATTTTACTTCCCATAGCAGTGCCCATACACTGGAGATAGATGTCATTGTTGAAAGTGAAGTAGTTGTGTGTGAGGATGAATTCAATGAGCTGTGTAACATCCTCAGCAGTGTATTTGTGGTTTGGTGAGGATAATAAGAATCTGTGACATGCAGCCAACCCATCCTTGTGAGGGATGTTACTGTACAGAGATTCTACATCCATAGTGACTAGAAATGTATTAGGTGGTAATTGTTGTATATGGTTGAGCTTGCTAAGAAAATCTGTGGTGTCTTGCAGGAAACTTGCAGTGTTCATGACTAACGGTTTTAACATATTTTCAACAAGGCCTGAGATATGTTCGGTAAGTGTATTCATACCTGTTATGATGGGTCTGCCTGGATTTCCTGGTTTATGAATCTTGGGTAGCATGTAGAAGTCTCCAATTTCTGGGTTATTCGGAATTGCATCAATAACTTCTGAATGTAGATGACTTGGCATTGTTTTAATGAGACCTTTTAATTGCTTAGTGAAATCCTGGGTCGGATCATAGTCCAGTTTTTTGTAGTAAGTAGTATTTGCCAGCTGCCTCTGGCCCTCATATACTCACAAATGGAAAGAGGAACTGAACAAGACATACACCCCTATACAATGGCAAACAGCATTCCAGTCGGTCTATAGATTTTCCCACTGCACAACTCACTGGGAAATGATGCTCAAAATATCATTAAGGTGGTACTACACTGATTCGTTAATTTTCCAGAGTAATTTTGTTACGGTTCAGTAGATGTAAGTCTTCAATAACTACGTTAAGGCTTATTGGGTCTTTAACCTCTGAAGATGTACGATGGGTTCTAAGTATTTGGTCCTTTAGGTCCGTCTGGGTAGT
>BLSH010356859.1:31775-44508 GCA_018402905.1 Glandirana rugosa | reverse complement strand
AAGATCTGTGTTTTTAGTTATTTTTGGATAACTTTCTTTTTGTAGTCTTTATTTTTACATTAAGGGTTTTTAGACTTCTATTGTAATGATAAGATGTCCCACCCGGTAAATATACCTATGTGGAATTATTTTACCCTTACCAACCACTATAATTGAAGGACAAACACCGTGTAATCATATACACTCCCCCCTTTGAAAAGTTCTACCCACCACTGGTACCACCGGTAAAACTTCGGCCGGTAAAGAGTGGGGGAAGAGGGTTGCATTGACAATCCAACACAATGGGCAGCACATTGAACACATTTTATAAGTGGTCAGAAACTTGTAAATAACTCATGAAAGAATAAAGTTACTTTAAAACCACACCATTGTTTTTCTTGTGAAATTCCCAATAAGTTTGATGTGTCACATGACCCTCTTCCTATTGAAAAAACAAAAGTGGGATTCAAAATGGCCGGCTTCAAAATGGCCACCATGGTCACCACCCATCTTGAAAAGTTTCCCCCCTCACATATACTAATGTGCCACAAACAGGAAGTTAATATCACCAACCATTCCCATTTTATTAAGGTGTATCCATATAAATGGCCCACCCTGTAGAATAGTAATGTTATCTTCAGATTTTTGGGAATTACATTTTTATTTCTGATGTTTTTCTTTCAATAGGTTTTTATTGATTTTTGTGTCTAGAAGTAGTGCATACAACGAAACAACTTATGAGCAGGGAATACAGTGGGTTACAGACAGGGCCGGCGCCACCATAAGGCAGCCTAAGCAGACGCCTTACGGCGCCAGGCTGAAGGGGGCGCTAATATCTGGATCCCCAACCACTTGCCAGGGATTCAGATTCTAAAAATAGCTATCCCCTCAGCAGGCGCGCTAACACTTCCACGCTGCGGCAGGTAGGAGAGAGGGCGCATCGTGGAACTGTTAGCATGCTTGCATGTTTAGTAAGCTGCTGGGGAGCAGGAGCGCACAGATAGATTTAGCGAAGGCGATGAACTTACAGAGCAGGACGTGGGCGGATCCCAGGTGCGTGCAGGGAGGAGGAGGGGGCGGGGTCCTGCTGTTCCGCTGTGAGGCAAGCCCAGGGATGGCGGTGTGTGTGCCCAGCTATGCGGGGTGTAGGAGGCTCCCCGCTCTTTGCTGCAGCCGCCGCCACGTGAGATGGTGATGGAGATCTTATGACTGGCCGTGACGCATTTTATCATCCTGGTCCTGAATGTCAGACAGGGGCTGCAGGACTGGTGAGATCTGGAGGGGATTGGCAACTCAAGGTGTATGTGATGGGGCAGCAGGGTATTTGGGCGTATGACCAGAATGGAGCGATCGGAGGCTGTGATCAGAGGGGGTATCTGGGGGTGTGTGATCAAGTTGGCAGCATGTGGGGGTAGGTGTGATCAGATTGGGGTATGTGTGGCTGTGATGGTACCGGGGGTATGCGGGGGGTCTGATCGTAGCGGAGGGTGTGGGATCGTAGTGGGGGTATGTGATCAGGTTGCTGGCATGTGGGCGATGTAAGTGGATTGGGGGCATGTGAGGCAGTGTGATCAGGGTTGCGGTATGTGGGGGGGGTGATCGGGAGGATGGTGTGAGGGGGTGCTAGATGGATGAGTGGGGGGCGGCAAAATGCACTTTTGCCTAAGTAGACAAAAATCCTTGCACCGGCCCTGGTTACAGAATCAGTAGCACAATACATTTATAACCGATATTCTTAGGCATAGACTTTTCCATTGTTGTGTGCAACCAATTTGTTGTTTATAATCTCTGTCCGCAAGTCCTCTCCCCCCGTGCCACCCCAATGGGGACTCACTGTGGCAGGGGAGGAGGAACACCGCGGCTCCCACCATTATACCCTTTTGCGAGTCTGGATAAATGGAATAATAACGAAGTTAACTGAAAGCAATATGAACTAGAGGTACACATTTAAGGCTAAGGGCAATTTTGGGTTCATGCTAATACTGTTAGGAGGGGTCGGGAATAGTGACTTTGGAAGTCCATATGGACCAGTGCTGACCAAAGCTTTTACATGTCAGTGAGTTGAGAGCTAGGGCTCTTTCGAATAGATAGTTGGTTTGCACTGTGACGCACTTCAGTTATACTCAGGGAATCTTGGGTTTTCCACCTTTTCAAGATTGAGCTACGGGCTGCTAACAGGATATGTGTTACCGTCGGTCTCATTTCCGTAGGGAACATTTCTATTCCTAGGTTGAGAATTGCGAGGCCTGGGTCTAGATTGCATAAAATGCCTGTGGTTGAGGATATAAGTGTGAATACCTGTTTCCAAAAGCTAATTAAACTTGGGCAATCCCATATGATATGGAGGAGGTTTCCTACTTTTCCACACTCTCTCCAGCATTGAGGGGAGAGACCGGGGGAAGAGTCTTGTTAGTTTGAAGGGGGTATAATACCACCTATGAGTGAGTTTTAGCATCATCTCCCAATGGTTGCAACACTTGGAGTATTTACATGTAACTTGGCAGGCAAGGCGGCATTGGGGTAAGGAGAAACTTTTGGTTAGGTCGTTTTCCCATTTCGTCATGGGTGCTTTTTTTAGTAGTGTCGTTTTGTCTTTCAATGTGTTGTAGAATATTGAGATGCCTTTCTTTTTAGGTGTGGGGGCATTGAGAAAGTCCCATAAATCTGAAGGTATGTTAAGGGATGGTATTGGGTGTTTGGACAGGAAGGAGATATTTCTTATGCAGGAGAATTGTGTATGGTCTGGGAGCGAGAAGTCTTTTTTCAAGGTTTCCCATCTTTTAACTTTAGAGTTATGAATAAAGTCCTGGATATTGTGGATACCGTACTCGCGGAGTGGTGCCATATATATATAAAGGGTATCAAGGTCTCTAGTACTCTGATAGAGAGCATAGGAACAGCCTGGTGCCAATTACTGAAATTACTCTGCACAATGTTAACCCTTAGGTACCCCCTTGCTGGGTGGCTGGTCAATGACACCGTCATGTGGAAGGCAATGTTTTGACCTTGTTGAACAGTGCAGTCAGCAGCAGCGTTCATATTACTGCTGACTCATGGTCCAGCAGGCACGGTCAGGGACGTTACCTTTCCTTCACGGCACACTGGATAACTCTGCTGGCAGCTGGGAAGGATGCAGGACAGGGTTCAGTTTTGGAAATAGTTCCGCCACCACACCTCCAAAAAGCTGGTGGTGATTTTTCCACATCCACCTCCTCCACCCCCCTCTTCTTCTACCTCTGTGGCCTCTTCTGCAGAATTGTCCTCTGAACCTGCAGTGCTCCCTAAGCGTTCAAGGGGCTATGCAAGCAGTCAGGCTAAAAGATGCCATGCGGTGCTTGAGTTAGTCTGTCTTGGGGACAGGAGCCACACCGGGGAAGAGATTCTTTCAGCTCTGCGGGGGCAGGCTCAGAGGTGGTTGATGCCACGGCAGCTTGAGCCAGCAATGGTTTTATGCGACAATGGCACCAACCTACTCTCTGCCCTCCAACTGGGACAATTGACACATGTTATATTCTTGGCACACGTCTTGAATTTGGTGGTGCAGAGTTTCTTGACCAGGTACCCAGGCTTACTAGATATCCCGAGGCAGGCCAGAAAAGTCTGGTCATTTCATACAATGCCAGTGCCCGGCTGGCTGACATCCAGCAGGAATTCAACCTGCCCAACAACCGCCTCATTTGTGACATGCCTACCAGGTGGAACTCAACATTGGCAATGCTGCAGTGGCTGCAAGCACAGCAGAGGGCCATCAATGAGTACCTCTGTGAGCATAGCCCCAGGACAGGCTCAGGGGAGCTTGGCTTTTTTTCACCACGTCAGTGGCTAATGATCAAGGATGCGTGTACTATCCTGTCACCATTTGAGGAGGCCACAAGGATGGTGAGCAGCGACAATGCATGCATCAGTGACACTGTCCCACTAATATTCCTTCTGGAGCACACGCTTCATCGAATCATGGACAGGGCACTTGAGGCAGAACAGAGGGAGGAAGTGGAGGGCTTCCTTTCCTCTCAAGGCCCCCTTTATGCAGAGAGCATTCCTGCAGAGCCGTCAAACACACGGAGGAGGGGGAGGAGGAGGATTGTGTCAGCATGGATGTGGAGTATAATACGCAACAGTCTTCAAGGGATCATGGTTTTCAGGCCCCAGAAACCCAAGGAGTTGTACGTGGCTGGGAGGAGGTTGTTCCTGATAATGTTATCCACAGTGACCCAGGGGACACCCATGCCTCCTCAAACTTACGCTGCATTGGCTCTCTGATTCTGAAAAGCCTGCGAAAAGACCCTAGGATTCGTGGTATCAAGGAGAGGGATCATTACTGGCTGGCAACCCTTCTTGATCCATGTTACAAGGGAAAAGTTGCAGAACTCATCCTGTCTGCACAGAGGGTGCAGAGGATGAAACATCTTCAGGATACCTTGAAGAAAAGTTTGTGCAACGCCTTTCCAGACCCTGGGAGGTTACCATGTCCTGCTGCTGGCCCTGGACAATGTGTTTCTGAAGCTTTGGTCGTTCAGAGGCAGAGTGGTGGAGAAGGTGGCATTAAAAAATGTTTCAGTCCTCAGCACCCAGCCCTGATAGGTTCAAGCAACCATGTCAGTGTCTGCATTATATGGTGCAGGAATATATAGGGGCAAGAGCAGACTTGGAGACCTTTCCAACTGAGCCTCCACTTACTTACTGGGTCTTGAGGATGGACCACTGGCTGGAAATTGCTCAGTATGCAATTGAGCTACTGGCCTGTCCTGCATCCAGCGTGCTTTCTGAATGGACATTCAGTGCTGCTGCAGGGTTCGTAACCGATCAAAGAATGCGCCTGTCCACAGACTCGGTTGATAGGCTCACATTTATAAAAATGAATCAGTCCTGGATCAGCAGCCATCAAGCCCCTGATGCTGATGCAACTGATTAAATTTGCTAGGGATCTCGGATCCCTTGAAGACTGCCACTGCTCCTATTCCTCCTGTCCATAATCTATAACTATATTTTGTATTTAGGGCACCACCAACACACAAGGCCCAATTTTTCTGCACCTGATTTACAGGGGCATGCCATAACAATTTTTCAAATAATTTACAACATAAAGCCCAGGTTCTCCGTCCAACAAGAGTAACTGCAAGGGGTTACAGTGTTCTGGCACCGCCAGCATCCAAGGCACAATTTTTGGCCACCTGTTTTACTGGGGGCTTTTGTCGCAATTTGTAAACTAATTTACAACATCAGGCCCAGTTCCTCCGTCCAACAAGAGTAACTGCAAGGGGTTACAGTGTTCTGGCACCGCCAGCACCCAAGACTCAATTTTTTGCCATCTGTTTGACTGGGGGATTTTATCACAATTTTTAAACTAAATTTACAACAGCAGGGCCCGCGCCAAAATTAAAAAAAAAATGACGTGGGGTTCCCGCACCATTTTTTTTTTTTTTAAATTACGCGCGGTTCCCCCACAAAACTCAACACCATGCCCTTCAGGTCTGAAATGGATTTTAAGGGGAACCCCGTGCCAAATTTAAAAAAAAAATCAACATTGGGAGGATGTTTTGAGGTCGCCCCGAAAGCACCTTGTCCCCATGTTAATGGTGAGAAGGGCCTCATCTCCACAACCCTGGCCGGTGGTTGTGGGGGTCTGCGGTTAGGGGGCTTATCAGAATCTGGAAGCCCGCTTTAATAAGGGGGCCTCCAGATCCCGACCCCCCCATGTGAATAGGTTTGGGGTACATTGTACCCCTACCCATTCACCAAAAAAGGAGTGTAGTGTAAAAAAAACAAGAGGCAGTTTTTGACAAGTCCTTTATTTTGTAAAATAGCTCTTTTCTTCTTTCTTCCTCCATCTTCTCCTGGCCCGGTCCTTCTTCTGGTCTTCTGCTTCTTCTTTTAGACTTCTTGCTTCCTCTCTTCATCTTCAATCATCAATCTTCATCTTCATCTTCTTTCTTCTTTCACTGCCGCCGATCTCTCCGCTGCTGCAGTCTGGCCCCTGCGCGTCTCCCACAATGGGCGGTCTTCACGATGACAGTGCTTTAATAAGAAGGGGCGGGGCCACCCAGTGACATAACTGAGTGAAACTGCCCCCTTCTGACGTCAAGTGATGTCAGAGGGGGTGGGTCACCCATTTACGTCACCGGGTGGCCCCGCCCCTTCTTATAAAAGAACTGTCATTGTGAAGACTGCCCATTCTGTGAGACGCGCAGGGGTCAGACTGCCGCCGTGGAGATGGCGGTGAAAGAAGATGAAGATTGAAGACGAAGAGAGGAAGCAAGAAGACTAAAAGAAGAAGCAGAAGACCAGAAGAAGGACCGGGCCAGGAGAAGATGGAGGAAGAAAGAAGAAAGAGCTGTTTTACAAAATAAAGGACTTGTCAAAAATTGCCACTTATTTTTTTACACTACACTCATTTTTTGGTGAATGGGTTGGGGTACAATGTACCCCAAACCTATTCACATGGGGGGCTGGGATTTGGTGGTCCCCTTATTAAAGGGGGCTTCCAGATTCCCATAAGCCCGCCTGCCCACAGACTCCCACAAGCACCGGCCAGGATTGTGGGGACGAGGCTCTTGTCCCCATCAACATGGGGACAAGGTGCTTTGAGGTGGGGGGGCAGAGCCCCCCTCCCCCAAACCACCTTTACTCCCCATGTTGAGGGCATGTAGCCTGGTATGGTTCAGGGGGGGCACTTGCTCGTCCCCCCCCCATCCTAACCGGCCAGGGCTGCATGCTCGGATAAGGGTCTGGTTTGGATGTTAGGGGGAATCCCACGTTAATTTTTTTTTTTAATTTGGCACGGGATTCCCCTTAATATCCAAACCAGACCCGAAGAGCCTGGTTTGGACTGGGGGGGACCCCACGTACTTTTTTTCAGTGATTTTTTTGTATATTGCCGGGATCCGGCAATACATTACAGCCGCAATTTTTTTTCCTATGGAAATGTCATTTTGCTCTGGCTATGTTCTACACCTCACAGAGATACGGCCTTTTACACACAGACTAAGGACTCCCCCCAGGTGCAATATTTAAAGGAATTTTTCTGTTCACTTTAAGCATTATTAAAATCAATGCTCTTGAAAAAAACGATTGATTTAAAAACTTTTTTTTCATTGACACATGTCCCCTAGGACAGGACCCGGGTCCCCATACACTTTTTAGGGCAATAACATTGCATATAAGCCTTTAATTTTTCATGTTCGGATCCCATAGACTTTAATGGTGTTCGGATGTTTGCCCTGAACTTTTTGTCTGTTCGCATATTCTGGTGCGAACCGAACCGGGGGGTATTCGGCCCATCCCTAAATGGTACATATGTGATGGGGGACTGTAACAGATGTTTTGTGCACTGGTACAGATGTGATGGGACACTGACAGATATTTTGTGCACTGGTACATGGTACTGGTATGTGATGGGGCACTGTAACAGATGTTTTGTGCACTGGTACAGATGTGATGGGGCACTGATAGATGTTTTGTGCACTGGTACAGATGTGATGGAGTACTGACAGATGTTTTGTGCACTGGTACAGATGTGATGGGGTACTGTGACAGATGTTTTGTGCACTGGTACATACAAACAGTAAAAACATGCTTTTACACTCCCCCCTTTCTCCACTAAAATTGTAAAGAAGCCCTAAAAGTGAAAACACAAAGTACAGTGCCTCCTGAATAATCTATCAAATAGCACATAGAGTCATTTTAAGAATTCTTACAACGATCCGCTAAGGACATGTGAGCAAATCCTTAAAGTGGAGTTCCACTCAAAAGTGGAATTGCTGCTTATCTGATTCCTCCCCCCCCCCTCCGGTGCCTGTTCTTGATAGGTACCCTTCCCCACTTCCGGTGGACGCCGCATCGGTGGATACCTCCTCCCCCCGCCACCAGGACATTCAGAAAGTGCAGCGCAGTTCGCGTACGCACATTAGGGATCCTCAAGGCTTCACTGCCGGGTTACTTTACTGGCAATGTCGGTGACAGCACCCGACAGACGATGAAAACATGGGCTGGGGTGCCGGTATCACTGGACTCCTGGACAGGTAAGTGCCCTAATAGTAAAAGTCAGCAGCTACAGTATTTGTACCTGCTGGCTTTTAATTTTTGGGGCTGGAACTCCTCTTTAGCTGAGTATGGTAGAATGCCATTGCACTGTACCTGAGTGCTTCAGCAGTATAACATCCGTTTGGTTTAAGTCCTGGCATCTTCTGTGCTTGCCCACTGTTCCGCCCACCCGCCTATCAGACTTGTTCCAAGGAGCTCAGGAAGTGCTCCAAAACACCCTCAGTTCTGTGCTGTAGGTTGTGAGCGGCTAAAAGACACAAAAACCAACCAGGGGCGGCATCAATACAACTCCTCTGCATGTTAAAGTACAGCGCAGGAAAAGCCAGAAGCTCAGAGTGCGCTCTCCCCTCCCCTACGCCCAGCCAGGGCAGCGCTGCGCTCCTGTGCCTGCAGAACAAGCAATCAATACTGATGTTTGGGGGACTTGGTGTACGACTTCTCTACACAGGAGGACGGAGCTCAGCTGAGGATTCCTCCCTCCCAGCCAAGGTCGGGACAAAGAAGGGGGGGAGCACTCGGAGCTTCTGGCTTTTCCTGCTCTGTACTTTGACATGCAGAGGAGTTGTACTGATGCCGCCCCTGGTTAGTTTTGTGTCTTTTAGCCGCTCACAACCTACAGCACAGAACTGAGGGGGTTTTGCAGCACTTCCTGAGCTCCTTGGAACAAGTCTGATAGGTGGGTGGGCGAAACAGTGAGTGGGGACAGAAGCCGGCAGAAGAGTGGGAAAGAGAATACAGCACTCACTGCCTCTCTCCTCCTCGGGCTGACAGGAGAACTGATACAGCGCCCCACTCAATGCAGTGCCCAGGGCAGGTCCCCCCCAGTTTCAGCCCCGCATTTAGCAATCAGCCAGTTTCTTGCAACTCATAATAACAGAATTAGTTTGTAAGATAGAGCAGGGCCGTCCTAATAGTGTCATGGGCAAAGTACACACTGTGGCCCCTACCAGCTTGGCCCAATTTAAGCACCTACTCTCACAGTAAAACCTGTAGGGGGAGTCATGAGGGCACACTACTGGGATCAGGAGGGCACACTACAGGTTCTGGGATGCTGCCTGGGACATGGCCAGTAAAAAGCGTGAATGTCCTGGCAAATCCAGGACAGTGTGCAAGTATGATGTAATGCAAGATTATCATGGGGCCCCCATGCACCTGGGGCCCCTGGGCATTGCCCAGGAGTACCCATGCATTAAGTCAGCCCTGAGGTAAAGCTCCTTTTACACCTGAAACATTTTTTTTTATTGGATATGTTTGTTCATTGCGCAAAAAATCAAAACCGCTGGGGTGATCAAATACCACCAAAAGAAAACTCTATGTTGTGGGGGAAAGAGGACACAAATGTTATTTCGGTACCATTGTCAGTTAAAGTAACGCAGTGCCGTATAGCAAAAAATGGCCTGGTCATTAAGGGGGTGAAACCTTCCGGGGCTGAAGTGGTTAAAGTAGAACTATGGGCAAAACTTTTTTTTTTTTCATTTTGGATAGAGCAAAGGAGGGTTATAATTTTTTTTTTTTTTTTTTTTTATGCTATCTGTCTCCCATTTACGGGGACAACCCAAAATTTGGGATTTTCTTTTGCTTTCACTTTCAATCATAATGGTAAACAGGATAGAGAGGGGGAATCTCCCTCACGGGATGGGCAAAGACAGCAATAAAACCTAATAGGTGTTCTAATCTCTTTCTACTCCACCCAAAACTAAAAGAAAGTTTTGCCTGTAGTTCTACTTTAACCATGCGCTGCGGATTCATTGCACACTAACCCATAAGTTCAAGTATATTGCGCAAAAGTAAATGGTCCATGGGGTCACGAAGAGTCGGACTAAACGACTGAACAACAAATGGTCTGGCTAGATGTCCATGTGTGCAGAGAGGAGGAGGAGGGGGGACCGATAATCCCTGGTGGGCATTGGAATGTCCCTGCAGTCCCGATAGTCAGAACAATTAGCCAGCTGCACAGTGGGAAAGAGCTGCCTCACCAACACCAGTAGTCAAGGGGTACACAGCACAGATCATAATACAGTGTGGGGTGACAGTCAGTCCAGGATGCTCACCTCCACTTGGTCCAAGCGCGCTTCTACTTAATTAACCACTTCACCCCCGGAAGGATTTCCCACTGTAGAACCAGAGCACTTTTTGCGATTTGGCGCTGCGTCACTTTAACTGACAATTGCGCGGTCCTGCGACGTTGTACCCAAACAAAATTTGCGTCCTTTGTTTCCCACAAATAGAGCTTTCTTTTGGTGGTATTTGATCACCTCTACGTCATTTCTCATCACCGATATAAACAAAAGAAGAGCGACCATTTTGCAACAAAACAATGTTTCTTACTTTTTGCTAAAATACAAATCCAAAAAAAAAAAATGTATTCATTGGTTTTGGCCGATTTATATTCTTCCTCATATTTTTGGTAAAAAAAATGCAATCAGTGTTTATTGATTGGTTTGCACAAAAGTTGCCGCATTTACAAACCATGAGAATTCATCTCTGGCGTTTTTACATTTTTTTTTTTACTAGTAATGGTGGCGATCTGAGATTTTTATCGGGACTTTGTCGGACATTTTTGACACTTTTTTGGAACCAATGACATTTATACAGCGATCAGAAATTTAAATATCCACTGATTACTGTGTACTGAGATCTAGGATTTAACTGTGTTCCCTAGGCGTGTTCTAACTGTGAGGGGGCTGGGCTGCCAGAGGCATAAGAGATCTAAGTGATCCCAGTGACAGGAATCAGTAGATCTCTTACATGCCGCCTGTCAGAACGGGGAACCGCCGTGTTTACTTCAGCGGTTCCGTTCTTTCCCTCTGGCAGCTCATCGCGACTCGCCGGCGGACATCGTGGGCACACTCACGCAGAGTGTGGCGGGCACGAGAGCACGCCGGTGGCGGCGTGCTCTCACCCCCTAGCTGCACGCCCGCGAATCACCGCTTATTTACGGTGATTCGCAGAATGCGGCCACGTTGCCGCAGTAAAAAGACAGTGCACGGTCGGGAACCGGTTAATATATCCACATAACCAGAGTACTTATCGCATACCTCCCAACTTTTTGAGATAGAAATGAGGGACACCTACTAGCAAAAGTATGTAGGCACCCCCTGCCACGCCCCCTTAAAGGAAAATGAATCCCCAAAAATGATTAGTTAAACCCACAAGAATTTTTTTAACCACTTCTATTCCTTTACATTGGCTTTTGAAATTTACAAATGCAGCAATTTAGAAATTGGATGAAAGGTTTAGCACTGGGACACACACTTTGAAAGATAAAAAATGCATTTTATATACAACGATATAGATGAGACCAAAATGAGGAGGAAAGAGGGACAGAGGGACATTGCTCCAAATCAGGGACAGTTGGGAGCTGTCATTCAGTCGTCCTTCACACTCTTGCATGCGGTTGGATTCTCCGGTGAAGGCAATCTTAATCTCATTGGAAATAATCACAGTCACCTCTTCAGTCTACCATTTGTCTGCGAGCCTGGGACTCTGTCAAGTGAGAGTCACTGAAAGTCAGGGAAATTCCTTGAGGTCCTCCAGGTCTCATTGGAAGATTTCCCCTCTATTACTTTTCCGGGGGACAACCCAAAATTTGGGATTTTCTTTTGCTTTCACTTTCAATCATAATGGTAAACAGGATAGAGAGGGGGAATCTCCCTAACGGAATGGGCAAAGACAGCAATAAAACCTAATAGGTGTTCTAAACCCTTTCTACTCCACCCAAAACTAAAAAAAAAGTTTTGCCTGTAGTTCTACTTTAACCATGAGGGATTCATTGCACACTAACCCATAAGTTCAAGTATATTACAAAAAAGTAAAAGTAAATGGTCCATGAGGTCACGAAGAGTCGGACGCGACTAAACGACTGAACAACAAATGGTCTGGCTAGATGTCCATGTGTGCAGAGAGGAGGAGGAGGGGGGACCGATAATATCTGGTGGGCAATGGAATGTCCCTGCAGTCCCGATAGTCAGAACAATTAGCCAGCTGCACAGTGGGAAAGAGCTGGTAGTCAAGGGGTACACAGCACAGATCATAATACAGTGTGGGGTGACAGTCAGTCCAGGATGCTCACCTCCACTTGGTCCAAGCGCGCTTCTACTTAATTAACCACTTCACCCCCGGAAGGATTTCCCACTGTAGAACCAGAGCACTTTTTGCGATTCGGCACTGCGTCGCTTTAACTGACAATTGCGCGGTCGTGTGACGTTGTACCCAAACTAAATTTGCGTCCTTTTTTCCCCCACAAATAGAGCTTTCTTTTGGTGGTATTTGATCCCCTCTGCGTCATTTCTGATCACCGCTATAAACAAAAAAATAGCGACAATTTTGCAAACAAAACAATATTTCTTACTTTTTGCTAAAATACAAATCCAAAAAAATATATATACAAAACAAATGTATTCATCGGTTTTGGCCAATTTATATTCTTCCTCATATTTTTGGTAAAAGAAAATCGCAATCGGCGTTTATTGATTGGTTTGCGCAAAAGTTGCCGCATTTACAAACCATGAGAATTCATTTCTGGCGTTTTTACATTTTTTTTTATACTGGCTGCATAACTGCCCCCACCTGTGTTATTGGCTGCATAACTGCCCCCACCTGTGTTACTGGCTGCATAACTGCCCCCCACCTGTGTTATTGGCTGCATAACTGCCCCCCACCTGTGTTATTGGCTGCATAGCTGCCCCACTCCACCCCCCGTCAATACGTCGGT